>JAMKCH010032765.1:0-16235 GCA_023653785.1 Ophioderma brevispina
TGCTTTTGATTTAACATATTTCAATATAAGTCCAATTCAAACATTTCACATATGATTTTGATTTGTACTTAGTTTGATTACTATGCATTTTTGTATTTGGGACACCTCAGATGTCAGATTTGGTATTCCTAACTCTTCGTCCAGTAATTCTGAAACAAAAATGCGGCTACTGTGCGTAAACACGGAAGTGTGTGACGAACCGCAGCAAGGGATACAATACGATGTCAACAGACAGGCGCATGCCATTGTTACAGAAAAGTATGACGGCCGATTATAGTTTAGTTAGTTATTTCAATGGCCTGCCATAGCATGGACTACCATCTCTACCCACAATATCTCTGAGTCTGATTGGGTGTAGACTGATATAAAAATCTCTGAGAAACCGATCCAACGTAGAACCTTCTTATGCACTGTTTGATCATGTCTCTGATTGGGGACTCTCACAAACAATCAAAGTGACGGGTACTGAGTGCAAGTAGTAAAGAAGGGCATGACAAATAGGTATCAATTTTTAAAAAAGAGACAATTCAACTCAAAATATGGCTGTGTGTGTTATGAAAGTTTTTTACCATTTTTACCTCAGGTTTGACAAAGTGAATAAATGGAAGCAGGATTCACATTTGTTGCGTTTTGCATCATAGACCCACTTTTTCAGAGGTGACGCACTTTGGTTATAATAGATAGAGTAAAATTGTGCTGAGTCTATGTGGACCCAAAAAATAGCATGTCCAAAGGGTAAGGTATCGAACCCAGCAGAGTTCTTTTGGAGTTTATGGGTTATCAGATCAGGGTAATTACTTTCATTATGCCCAGTTTAGTGTTGGAATTGGATGTTTATGGATTGTTTACATTGTGTAAAAACAGTGCTCAAATCTGTTAAAATTGAACATTTGGTTAATCTAGAATGAAATAATTTGAACGTGAAGGCAATCTTGCAAATGAGGAAATAAATTTGCGTTCAAGTAGAAGCAACTATTTTCAAAAACCTAATGTGAACCCTGTAATGGAGATGAGGTTTGCAAACTCACAGAGGTATAATGAAATAAAGTTAAAATATGTGTATGTTTATTAAATCCAAAAATCCACATTCAGCAATTAACCTATATCAGTGCCATTTGATCTTAACCAATGCTTCTTTGATCTAGTCAAATATTTCCTATAAATCAATGTGACAGGACATCATTATCCATTACTTTGAAAATTAACAGTATTAATTTATCCATTACCTATACCCATACTTTCTAGATTAGGACATGCACATACATTCCAATTACATAATAACAAAACCTGACGAAAGGTCATGTGTTTTGTTAACTAGTCACCAGACATGTCTGTCCATTCAAAAGGGATTCCAGGTGTTGGACAAATCACGCATAATCTAAAATAAACTTCACACTCCAATTCCTTAATTACATAGTCCACTGAACCCACTATTAAATGTATGGGGCATGTTGACTTCGTGATAGTTTTGGAGGGCATTGAGGAGCTGTGGAGAGGGGGAGGAAGGGAGGAGAGGAGGAAGAAGGGGTGGGCGAGGGGGGGGGAGAAGGGTTAATACTAAACATGACCTCTTTCAATAGAGTTGCCTTCATGTGCAACATTTATAGGTTTCAGGGTATGATGCCTGTGGGGATGAGGCCATTAGGTAATCACTGAGACATGTGCCATAGAGGGTTAGCTATCAGAACACAGGTGTGTGAACATGAGGCCCAGCCAGGTATTTAACTTTCTCCAAAAATGTCTTTAGTAACTTTCTTCCTTTGGGAGGGTAAATGTGTAACCAGGTAGTGAGTGAAGGTACACACACCAAAGCCTAAGGAAGGCATGGAATTCTACAATTATTGTACGATCATATAGGTCACTCAAAGTTCAATTTCATTTTTTTTCCTTTGTTGTTTTTGTTTTTTTGTTTTTGTAATTTTCAAGCATTTTTTAATGACAATACCTTGGATATCAGCATGACCAAAATGCCACCCAAATGATGAACCACCACCTGATTTTGCTTGCCTAATTTTGTCACCCAATTATATAGGGGAGAGAAGAGGGGGCATTAGGAGAAAATTGTGAGGACTGACAATTGTTCATACCATTAGTTATTAACACATTATAGCTTAAATTAGGCCTACAGGAAGTCCACACATAAATAAAACTAGGTGTAGCAGACGACGTCAGTGCCGCAGCCAGTGTTGGCGTCCAGGAATATGGGGCCCTTTGCCTAAATGAAGAGTCACAAAAATGTTGAATGATGGTGTCGTTAAATGGAAATTTGGAATTAATCATAATGTGTGGCTAGTAACAAACCATTTGGGTGGTAAAGATTGTCTGTGCATTTTTGTATAATTTCTGAGAGTTGTTTGGGGGAAACTGTACAAATTTTAGTTTCTAGTACAAACTCAACATGTGTGACGTTTTGAAACCATGCAAATCTTTCGATGCTGTAGCTAAAAAAATCAGCCTTCATCAAATGGACTTTTTCATTTTTGTTGAAGAGGTATGGTGTAATTTCCAAAAAAAAATTCAGTTTGAAGAGTACCCAGTCACCTTTATAGGCCGAGAAAATCGACCGTTTGGTGAGGGGGTCATTTTGTACACAAGTTATGGGAGTTCTTTAGTGGTTGTGATGCCTACAATAGTTTTCTTTGAGGAGCAGAGGAGAGGAGGGTTAAGTCCCTACCAACTATGACCCTGTATGTACAGGCATTTGATCAGAAAGTTATTTTTCAAGGACTTTATGGGCAAGCTTGAATAATTACAAAAACAGACCTCAAAAAGTTTTTTAGATTTTTTTTGCATGCATATTTGATCTCTTTGCAAAAATAATTGCAAGTTTTGTTTTGCTTTTGCCACGAGAAAGAAAATACACCATGGTAAGCACTCACTGTGATGTAAATATTAGCTTATATTGCACACAAATATGCGGTCAAAATGAAAATGCCATGCTTTTTAGCAAAGGTATAAATTATTGAACATAAAACCAAAGCTATAGGTGCTATACCTGTTCGTTGGAGGTGGATGGACAAATTTTTTGACCACCATTCTTTTGCCACTTATTATTCAACTTTTGGTCAGAGGAGAGTCTCCAAGTTGTTAACAAAATACACTAATAGCTATATATATATTTACCCTAGGGATTGCATTTGACCTTGGGCCCTTGCTAAATGTTTCTCAAAGTATTTTATTAAAGGTTATTTTTTGTTTATTATAGTGAACACATGTAGAGCATGACTTTCACCTTTAGTGTTAGTGCTATAATCTGGTCAATGTATGGTGCAGCCAGATTCACATCATGGAATTGTCTTCTATGTATGTCTAAATTCTCAAGTTTTAGCAATTATAGAGGTCTTTTAAAGTACTCAGAATTTTTTTTAGTCAAAATTTCACAAGAATGCTTGTCCGAACCTCTAGTTATATAGGCAGATTTTACAATCAAGAGCTTTTTTTCTAGCCAAGCCAACAGATGTTTGCAAATTATTTATCAATTATAATTGATTTCAAAAATCTAAAATAAGAATATAGCCCTTCACATGACCAGTGATGTGGGGCTATATACAGTGACTGACGGTTAAGGATATGGCTTAGATGGCAGTGTCATATTACATGTGGCCTACATGATGCATGCATACATACCATGTTGTGTTGAAATAAAGTACCATGAACTAGTTTGTTACGTAGTGGTATCTGTATTGTAACCTGGTCCAAGAGTGACTTGGGGGAGCAGGAGTGGTAAATTGTGTTGGTAAATAAACTCATTTAATTTTTCTCTAAAATCGGCATAGCTAGGCCTTTTTCTGACCATATTTGTTAAAATTTATTGTTTCTTAGTCATTCCCAAAAGAAAATATTAATCATGACCTGTGGGTCTAAGCTACACATTATTTTACCTTAGGGGGCTATCAAAAAATCTGATATTAAAACCCTTAACAGGTACACTCCTTGCCTGTGGCATACTATCCTGTGGAATAAGTAGAAACCAGACAACACCACTGGTAAACTAGTCATTTGCTGATCGGTTCAAAGTGCATCAAAATACTTCAAAAGGCCTCAACCTCAGCACATACTCTCGGTTCAACCTTCATTTTCATGACTATTGACTGTTGAATAGGACATCCACCAAGTATGTAGCCCCACATATAGCAAGGAAAACAGCACATACTGGGTAAAAGTGACTAGAGTTTGGGCTAGTGAGCAATACAGTCTGTAGTAATGTCGCCAATTCTAAATCAGGACTACTTCAATTAAAAAGACTTCCTGGAATGTGATTATGTATGTATGCAAAAAAACCTACTAATTGATTGATTGACAAGCCAATTGCTAGTTACCTTGAGAGTAGGAAGGCCTACAACTTTTTTTCTTTGTACTTTATTCGGGGGGGGGGGGATCATTTATTCTTTAAGGGGGGGGGGGCACAAAAGTAATTTTTTCTACTCTACATGGCACCTGATGCCTTGTGCACCATCATTCTTTGCGATCTACAGGCGTGCCAGGAGGACCTGTGCGGCAAAATAATTGCTAGATTACAGGGCAACCGTGACCCCAAAATAGGGATGTGTCGGGTGCCCCCCCCCAAAAAAAATCCGCCATGTGTATTAATATAAGCATGTTTCCTCAAGACACAGGTCATGCAGGTCAAAATACTGGTTACGGAACATTTGGATATGTAGTGCAATGCCAAAAACCTAAAATATACAAGCAAATTAGGCGCATTCTTGCAATCGAATGTCTATTTTTGTACGGATTTCTTAATTTCCGAGCGATACAAGTACATCAGATGATGAAAATGTTGATTTTTAAGTCCCATAAAATACTGACACCCAAACAAACATCTTTAGGTCCTTAAAGATTTCCAGAAAAATGAGAAAAAAACTAAGTAGGGACTTAAGACACCAAGGAGGGTTAATCCACATGGATGCGAACAGAACAACACAAAAAAATCTCTACGAGTTACGGAGTAAATTATACGTAATTCTGTGAATCTGGATGGTATATTTGATTGGATACTCAGTGGTTATATTCAAGCTTATCATTTGCTGAACCATCAGAGACACTAAAAGAGGTGGTAGGTAGTAACCACATGCCCACAGTTGGGGATAATGATTAAAGGTGGTGTTCGATCGTCTTTGGAACCGCTCGATTTCCCGGAAGTAGTATTGAGTTTGATATCAGGTGAAAAGCTGTATTTTTCTAATTGTAGTCCTGAAATTTGAGTCCTCAATCCATTCTTCCCAAGAATAACAAAAAACTGCTGTTTAGTAGTTAACCATCAATATTAGACAGTATTGATAGGGATTTGCAACCTGCATTATTGCGGCTACCGTCAAAATCGCAAGTTGTTTCCCACGGTACTTAGTGGGGTGCATGTACAGTGCCAGACTCTCCTATCAAGTGAGAACACAATACACATAAATCGGAACAAGCACCTTTAATGCATCGAGAAGGTTATATTGTGTTATGAAATAAGAACAAGCTATTTTCCAGGGGGTCTTAGATTTGAGTCATGTTACAATGCTCGTTCCAAAAAAAAGGGGACTAGCTGCAAAATGCAGGACTACTGCTAGGGGATCAATTCACAAAAATTCTGCTCTGATGGCAAGCACCTGTGAACACGCATATGCGGTCCGCTCCGATCTCAATATGATTTTCAAACTTACTTTTATATGTTGCCACCACGGATTTTCTGAGATCAATTTTGATGAACTATACTGTTATTTAACTACATTTGATCCTTATTTTGAGTATTTTATGGAGACCAGACGAAGGAAATATCCGTGTGAAAAAACACTGACAGGGAGCCGAACCCCACATCGAGTTCCCGCTGCGGTCCACCATGGAGTCACCGTGTTTTTTTTTTAAAAATTCCTTGCTGAAGAGTGACAAAGCGTCCTAGCAAACCGGCTATACGATATAGATTTCAAAGACTGCTTACGAAATCTCTAAACACTTATTTGAAGGCCAGAAAGAATAAAAGAGTGTGATTTTGAGAATGTAAGAGGAGGGACATCATCCGTACTGTTGAATTCCAAGCTGATGAAATCAAGGAATTGCAAACATATGTTCAACGTATAAATGAGGCAAGTCAACATGTTACAAAACTACTTTACAGCAATAAATGATCGGTGAGCACACAGAGAAAGATGATTTGCGACGTTTAATTGATCATACTAACCGAGTAGAAAGATCAACTAGGAGAAATAACTTGAGGATAATTGGTTACCCTGAACTGGAATCTCGAAATAATAAGGGATGAAGTCGATGGTATTCTGGCCAAATTTGAATTTTCTGAGGAGGAAGTGGAAATGAGCGAGTGCACCGTGACGGTTAAACGGGGATCACAATGGCGCACACGGCACATTCTTATGAAAACTCTGCGTATAGGGACCAAGATAATATTCTTAGAAAATGTTAAAACGGGGGTTGAAAGATGTCAAATCAAAGGATTGTGGAAGACTTAACAAAGGTGGATTTGGACACGAAAAAGAGAAAATGGAAGAGAAGTCAGTGAATTGTACAGAGCAGGAAATAGGTGCGTTTTACAGGTGGAATGTGGAGGGACCGCCATGGTAAACAGGCTGAATTCTACAACAAAGGAGGATGTACAACCCCAAAGAAAGCTGTTGTGGCTGAGGGCTTGTTCCATCCCTTGTAATCAAAGGTGTCAATTGCTGTCTCTTCCTTTTGAAAATGTGAATAGTAAAGTAATTAACTAGCCAAGTGTCATTGAAAAAGAAAGCAATCAGTCTAATATTATTCAAAGCTTGGTCAATAATGATGATCGTTGTCACCCTTTATTGATTGTCAGTGCTTGTCAAAGTTGAGTCAAAAAGCCACGAATACCAGATGAAACTATTGTTGGCACAAGACCATAAGATTTATGATATATGAATCTGATTTCTTTTTTTAACTATTACAATCAAGATTGGGATTATATTCATTGCTTGAAAATATGTAAATACAGTTTTGTGAAAACTGTTTTTTTTTTATGTATCTGATATCAATCATATGGGGAGAAATTATCTAAAATAATAACAGATCTTGATGTAGGTTCTGAAAGGTGATTTTTTTGAGGTGATTGATCATATTGTGAGAAAAGAAATTATCAAAATATATCTGGACATTGACGCAGTAGTATTTGAAATTATTTGTTTGATGTGACTAAGCATATGGTGAGAAATTATAAAATATACTGGATCTTGGCGGCAGGATTGAAAATTAATTTCTTTGATGTTAATAATCAATGTGAGGGATTTAAAAAATCTAATATCTGATTTTCTATGATAATTGTTATATTGTGAGGAATTATCAAAAAGAGTTACTAGATCTTGATGCAGTATTTGAAATTATTTTCTTGATGTGATCGGTCATGTTATAAGAAATTATCACTATAATCTTTATCTTGATGTAGTGTTTTGAAATTATTTTTCCTTTGTTGTGAATAATTATAATTGTGTTAAATATCAAAAAGCATACTAGATATCGAGCAGGTTTGAAAGTATTTGCTCTGATAGCATAATCAAATTGTTAAGAGATTATCACAATAAATCTGGATCTTGAGGTAGTATTTGAAATTCTATTCTTTGTGAATAGTCATATTGTGAGTAATTATCAAAAATATTTCTAGATCTGATGCCGTACTTGAAATTATTTCTTTGATGTGAATGATCATATTGTGGGAATTATAAATAAATAGCTTCGATCTTGTTGAAATTAGTTTTCTTTGATGTGAATAATCATATTTTCACTTTGAAACAATGGTTTCAAAGTACATTGTCAAAAATATACCAAAAAAGAAAAATTAAAAATTGTGAAAATTATTCAAAAATCATAAGCATCTAATATTAGTGTTTGAAATTTGTTCTTTTTTAGGAGTAATCTTGCGTGTGAGAAATTATACATATATTTCTAGATCTTGATGCCGTACTTGAAATTATTTCTTTGTGTGAATAATCCTGTGTGAGATACTATAAAAAACAATCATATCTAGTAAATAATCATCTGTAAGAAATTATCCAAATATATATGGATCATGAGTAGTGTGTAATTCTTGATGTTGGAGCATGTTGATGAGTATTTTATCAAAATCATACTAGGATCTTAAATAGTGTTTGCAATTAATTTCTTTGAATGAGTAATCAGGATGTGGAAAATTATCAAATTATATCTTGATCTTGGGCCAGAGTAGTATGGATTATTTCGTGATGTGACATAATGTGAGAATGTATCAAAATAATTGGGATCTTGATTGCGTATTTGAAATTGTTTCTTTGATGTGAATAATCATGTTGTGAGAAATTATAAAAACAATCGTATCTAGATCTTGATGCGTATTTGAAATTATTTTCTTGTGTGAATAATCATATGATAAATTATCAAAATCATAACTAGTCTTGATGCTGTGAGTTGGAATTGATTTCCTTTTGATATGAATAATTAGGTGTGAGGAGAAATTATCCAATATTTCTCGGATCTAGATGCTGTATTCTGAAATTATTATTATTTTATGTGAATATATCCTACTGTGAAAGATATCAAAAATCATCCTAGGTCTTGATGCAGTGTTTGAAATTATTGAATAATCATACGTGAGAGACAATATATGAAAAAAAACTAATCTAGATCTTGATGCAGGTGTTTGAAAATTTTTTCTTTGATATGAATAATCATATTGTGAGAAATATCAAAATAGCATATCGGATTCTTGATGCAAAATTTAGAAATATTTTTTGGATTGTGAATAATAATTTGAGAAATCACACATAGATGATACGGTGTTTGATTTTTTGTTCTCTTGAATTGTGACTAATCATTTTTTGTGAGAAATTATCAAAAATATATCAAGTTAAAAAACAAAACATTTTTGTTTAAAAAGAATAAAATAAAAATATATATAGTTTGGACTTCTTGGCTGGGACAATACCTTTTCGTTTTCTTTTTCTTTTTTTGAGATGGATGCTGGCTCGTGAACTATTATGTTTTGCATCGACCCCTATTTTTCAAAGACACTTTTAATTTTCATTTATCTTTTTTTTGATAGTTTTGGTGTTTTTTAACTTTTCATTTGGGTATGTCTTGTCCTTGTGCCGTATGTTTAAATATGTCAAGAAAACACAAGGAGTTAAAATGTTATATTGCAAAGTGTATGTTATTAAATGTTGTAGTAATGTATCGGGAAAAGACTTCCGTACTAAATGAATGTTGGATATGGAATATTGTACTAAATGTAATGCAAGATTAGCTACCTCATCATATTAAAGATGACAGAGTTGTCTCTGAAATATACAAAAACTTTTGACCATGAAGGTAAATGACTCAAAAACTATGATCACTGCTTTAACCCGCGTGAGGAACTATTGATGCTGAAATGAGTATTGACTGTAATGGTACCTCTAAGTATTTTACCGATGAGGATATTGAAGAATTGGAACTGTAAAGGATAATGGATCTTTCGTTGTTAATGTTAATATACGAGTTTGTATAAAAATTTTGATTCATCAAAAGCTATTACATGGATTCATAAGATCGATTTCAGATTATGGCCTCGTTGAATATGGCTTAGAGATAAACCTCTTGATTATTTCACGTAGATGGCTATAATTGGACTTCTCAAATCGTAAAAATAAATAAAAGGGCGGTGGTGGGCGTGATGTTTATTTATCAAAAAAGTGAGTTAAATATACCTCAGAGATGATTTAAGCCAGTGAAGCATCCTACCAACACAGAAACATTATTCAGAAAATTGAGCGATCAAGAGCGAAAACTATTATTATTGGTATCACATATAGATCTCCCGATCAGGATATTAAGAATTTAAACTGTTTGCGAAAATATATTGGCAACCTTACAAAACTGAAAATAAACTCATCTACCTAAAGGGGGACTTTAATATCAGTTATTGAATCATGATAGTCATGCTCCAACAACCGATTTTATTGATGTAATGAATTCATTCTCGTTATATCCAAGGATTACTAAGCCAACAGGATTACTCATAAAACAGGCAACATTGATAGAAAATCTTTACCAACTTCTCATACAAAACAAACTTCCGGTTTAATCTTAACGGTTTATAGGGGGGCCACTTACCTATTTCATCTCAAACTAATTTATCTGTGTACCAGAAAGAAAAAATAGGCCTTATGTAGAAATAGAGAATTAATTGATAAAAATATGTAAATTTAGAAATAATATAAGTAATGTGACGGAGATGTTGTTTGTAATCTATGAGGTTCTTGACATTGCATATGGAGTTTTTATTACTAATTCAACAATCTGTCGATGAGTGTTTCATGTTAAGACGGTGAAAAAAACGTACAAGTAAATTTAAACCAAGATCACCTTGGATCACGTCTTCTTTTACTCAAGAGTATTCGAAGAAAAAATTGTTGTTACAAGAAGTCTGTTTAAAACCAACAGATCATAATATTCTCAAATTTAAATGTTATAGAAATAATTAAATAGCTTATTAAAGACTTGCTAAGCAAAATTACTTTGGCAATCTACTCGAAAAGGAAAAAAATAATATTAAGAATACTTGGAAAATTCTGCATTCACATCAAGCCACCAAAAAAGCAAATTTCTAAAAAAAGTTTGTATGCGCTGGAAAAAATATATTAGATCGAAGTCAATTGCTGATAATTCAACAATTAGTTGCAATATGGACCTACTATGGCTAAAAGCATTAAACAACTGATGATAAATATTTTAAATGAATACCTGAAAAAGTCTCACTTTGTGCCAAAGTGTTGAACCGACAGATGAGAGGAAAATGAAAATTATCAAAAAAGTGGTGGTAACAAAAGTCCGGGCCATGATAACATTAATCTAATGTTGTCAAACAAGTTGCTAAAGAAATTTCGTATTCTTTGAAAATAATATGTAACCTTTCACTCACCATGGGGTTTCTCAATGTTTTAAAAACAGCCAAAGTTTGACCTAATCTATTAAAAAAGAAATCCCGACGAAATTTTGGGTAATTACCGTCCTGTGTCTGTGCTGCATGTTTTTCCAAAATCCTCGAGGTATAATTGCATAACAGGCTTGTTATGACTTTTGATTCAGAAAACGATATTTTGTATTAATAAACAGTATGGATTTCGGAGCAAGCAAACCGCCACCTATATGGCAGTATTGGCTTTGTTAAAGATTTAGTAATGCCAATTGGATAATGATATGAGACACGTTAGGAATTTTATGGATCTTTCAAAAACTTTCGATACCATAGATCACAATATTTTATTGATGAGCTTTATCATTATGGATTTCGAGGAATATCACTTAATTGGTTTACTAGTTATCTTTCAGATAGGAGATACTATTGCTTATAATAAGGTAATTCATAATATGAAATACAGATACTTGCGGTGTCCCACAGGGGTCCATATTGGACCATTACGCTTATAATCGATATGAATGACATTTGCTCCACTTCCAATTTGCTTAGTTTATTTTATTGCTGATGATACTGACACTGTATATTACTCAACTAATGATATTGACCCAATTGTATGATACTGTGAACAGGGAACTTGCCAAGAAGTGAATTAAATGGTGTAAATGCAAAAATTGTAGTTTAAACTGCATCTTCTAAAACAAATTTATGCTTATAGGCCACAGATTATACAAACGAAAAACATGTACAACTGATAAAAAAATAATTGGATGAATGCAATTAGCTAAAGTTTCTTCGGCAAGTTTCTTGGGAATTACATTGATGAAATTTGACATGGAAAACTCTCTAAATAACATTTGTAAAGTAGTTCAGACATATTGGCTTGTGGTTAAACAAAGTTAAGCATTCTTGCCGACATCATCAATGTAATTAAAAACTATTGTACATTATTATGCCTTATCTTACGTATGGGATTTTACTCTGGGGCCGGGCATCTAAAGAATGCTTGACCAAATTATTTAACTTACAAGAAGCCTGAAGGATAGTGACAAAGAGCTCATACTTATGACATTTTACTAAAACCTTTTTGATAAAAACAAATAACTTGAAAACATTTTTGATCTGTTACGACAAAGAACTTGGCATATTCATGTATAAGTAATAGGACCAGGGTGCTACAAAATCATTTGGATCATCTGTTTGTAAATTAGAAAAATGTTCACAACTATAACACAAGAAACAAAAATAATTATCGTCTTGAATTCATAAACAAAACTGTTTGACAAAATGGACCAAAATATGGAAATCGTTTACCATATATTTAAGAAACGGCCGCAAGCGTCAAGATTACAAAAGATACATTTCAATCTTTCTTAAAAACAGACAACTAGGAAATCTCGTAAGTATTTTTTTATATAAATATATTTTGCACACGTTTGATCCTATGAATGGTTTTTTCGAATATGCCTTCAACATATGTGTAATTTCATTTATATTTGTGTATTTAGTATATTTGTAATATTGCAATTTGGAATTCTCTTATGTGTGTGTGTGCGTGTGTATGTGTGGTGTGTGTGCTGCGGTGTGGGGTGGGTATTGTTTGATTGGGTTTTAACGTGTTTTTGCTCGTTTGTTTTATAAGGTGGTGGCAACGCTTTTCAGGTTTGCCTTTGTGTATCTCCGCCATCATGGTTGGATCCTTTCTCTGATATTGATTTTCTATTTTGTATTGTAATTTTGATGGACAAGAATAAATGATATGATTATGATATGACAATAATCAAGTTCTAGTCCCCCTGGGGGATCAAGTTTCAGGTGTGACTGCGACTGGTTCAAGGATACAAATTATGAAATAACCTAAACACTCAGCCAAAATACCTCAGTGTGTTGTAATTTTCGTACTGAGCAGAGCATTTTATCTCTCTGTATAGTGAAATATATTAAATGATATCGTTACATTCGCGTATTGAGAACAGGTCTCACAAGGGGTATAATTTCACTACAAATCGGTCCCATCGCCTGCCATCGCGGTTAGTGATGATAGCAACATGACCTTTGGACTTGAAATGTGACCTTGACCTTGATATTGTGACCTTTTACCTCATCAACAATATGAGGATACCATGTTGCACCTATGATTCAAGTTATGGTTCCAATTGAACTTTAACTTTTCAAAGAGGTCCAATTTACAGTTTCAGCCTATTTTACAACTGACCTCACAGGACCTTGACCTTGGTGAAATGAGGACCTTGACCTCATCAACAAATGAGGATCCCATGTATGCACCTATGATTCACGTTTGGTTTCTAATTGAACGTTACCTTTTCAAATGAGGTCAATTAACAGTTTCAGCCTATTTTACAACTTGACCTACAGGATTGAACCTTGCATGTGCCTTTGCTCATCAAAAAGTGGGGGATGCCATGTTGCACCTGTGGACCCAAGTGTGGTTTAAATCCATCAAAGTATGAGGATATTAGCGGCATAATGTTAACCCTGTTTCACAACAGACATCCCTCACAGACAACAACAGACGACAACAGGGACAAAAGTGATCCCTATGGGTCTTCCTGCCTTTAGGGCAGGCGACACAAAAACCTGGTCCCTTAAGGGGTATTATTTGACTGAAAATGATCCTGTTAGGGGGATATTTTCAGACCCCCTGAAACAAGCACGGGTACCCAACAAGCCCCTGAGATCACCTTCCCCCCCCCCCCAGGTATTTTGACCAAATTGACCTAATAACTGCTGTTGATTATTGATGAGATGCTGCTTAAAGCCAAAACATTTCTTTTGGGGTCTTGGCATTTAAAACGTTTACACCACTTACATCAGAAATCCTATCACATTAAATCTAACGATATTATTTCCGAGGATTCCAGCAAAAATCTCAAATGACAAAAAAAAAAAATATGCCCTAATTAATCCCGGTGAGTGAGTTGTGCACAAGGGTCAATCAAACAAAGAAAACAGCAAATCTATCAATCAAACACAACCTAAATATCACGCCACCGATCCACGCCTTTTTTCTCCGCTCACCTCCTATACCCTCCTCCCCGGTCAATCACACCAATATCACACGTACCTATCAAGAATTCACCGTGTCTACAGATATAATCACTCATCTTGCCAAGATATATATCCAAAGTAGATTCCAAGTGAGAGGGAAATAGGTGATATCTTGATGGAGTCGTAGCTGTACAAGCAACAGTGTTTGGGTCGTACATGCACTTCTAAGTGCCTGTAATAAGTGTTGGCTAGATGGACTGCCACAAGCATAAAAAAAGTAAGTCCTTCTCATTCGTCATACGCAATCCGGGGGTGCCCGCGCTCTGGTCCATTTACCCCCTTTTTCGTGCCACAATTGAAGTGTCCGACTAGGATGTTGGGCCATGATGTTTTTAAATCACAAAGGATCGGCATACAATATTGGCCGACTTAACCTTCAATAGGTATTATGAACTCAGTTGTCTTGCCTTGGCGATGTAGCTTAGTCAGGAAGCTGGCATGGTGCAGGATCTAGCTGTGTGTGATGCATGACAAGTCACCACGGCATTCCCACAACATGGTATGCCTTGGAACGACCCGCTCATATGCAATTTATGTCACACTAACCACACATCTCTCTGCTATAATAACAACTTGAAAATGCATTCGTGATTCCAGCCCTTCTGTTTATTTCTTGTTTTTTTTTTTTTTTTCAATAGAGATCATTGAGAAAAAGCATTTACAAAATTGTGAATTTCTTACAGATACTCCCGAATTCAGTCAGATTTTTTAAGTACACATGGATACTAACTACGGCTAATGGTTCGGATGATTTAAAAAAAATTCTACTTTTTTAGGCAAGTCGGGTGATGAGGTGTAACTCAGAAATGCCCCGTGAGGAGGAAGACTGGATAGCTAGGGTAGTGCATTCACCTATATAACAAAAAGTGTTACTTAAAACAGACAGCACAGCACACTGAGTGTATAAGGGGTGGATAGTTGTCCCGTTACCCCTACAAAAAACTGGGATTAGAAGCTGGGGACTTACCATTTAATCTTTTAATTTCATCCAGTCACATGAAAAGATTTGTCACCAAATCACCAAATTGGGAAATATCTAGGCAATTTTTGGCCAAAATTTGGAATTTTTCCCCAAAAATTTCACTTATTCAAAACAAAAAAAAAAATTTCCTTGGCACCCCCAGAAGATAATGAAGTCTGTGCTGCCACGTGTTACCCATGTACAGGGTTGTAAACTTTGAAAAACAACTGCCGAATTTGGTGCGTCCATGAAAAGAAAAATTCTAGCACCATTTTTTTTTTTTGAAATTGTTCATAATCATTTTCCCAGTTGTATTCAATCATGAGAGATCAGCAGAAAATTTAACATGTGTTATAATTACACCCCTAATGTTTTTAATCCAGATTAAGCATTTAAATATCCAAAAAACACCCAAGGAAATGACGCACTCTACGGGTGCCACGATATTTTAAAGTTTTTTTGTACATCCCTCATCTGTAATTGCAGCATCAGTGCTGGAAAAAGTGCTACATTTCCCTCCAAGATTTCAAATTTTCCATTCAATTCTTATGTATTTCTTTGTATAAAGGACAAAAATTTCCCTCCAAATATCACAATTTTCTAGGAATGTCATTCCCAAATTCCCCCACATCACATTGTAGAATGCAGTTAGATGTCAAATCGGACACCATTCCAACATGCTTTAGAGTAACATTGATCTAAATCCAGCCCTGCCTGACTTGTACAAACATTTAAAGAGACATGAGGAGATTTCCAGAAAGAAGCACCCCCAATTTTTCTCGAACCTAGGTTTTTTACATATTTGGTATTCGCTGACCCGATGCATTAGATCACACCTGAAGTGAATAAGCCGAATACGTCATCTTTATGTAATAAGATGATGATTTAGTAGTTTCTGTCGTGCACGACAGAAAGTCAAAACATGGTTTTCTATGGGGAACGATTACAATAGCAGGCAAGTTCAAAACAAGGTTTGTGGTTTTCTTTTGCACCTGTTTGTCCAATAAACCTTCCAAACGTTCTAGGTAGGTGGTCTAGAACCGATCCAGTAAAATTTGAGAGAAATTCATATCCTAAAAAATCTCCTCCTGTCACTTTAAAGAGATTAAAGGTGCAGTTTTAGCCTCTGCCATGTATCTATCTATCACATGGGCGACAGCATCAATTCTAAGTAGAAAATGGCTAAGGTGAGTTGTGGCAAAAGATGACATGATAGATACACTGCATATATAGGCTAAAAAATACCTGTATTCTCATTCTTCAACACCTAAACACTAACTAAATAGTGCCTGATGGAGCCATAAAATTATGAAAAAAATGCAC
>JAMKCH010032766.1:0-15861 GCA_023653785.1 Ophioderma brevispina
GGTATGAGGAGGCTCGGTAAAGTCGCCCCCATCCTTGCCATCTCGTGTCCGTCAGCCCATTAGGTGGCTAGTTACCGCGGCAGGATTATGAACGGGCCGGGACTGCAAGGAGCTTCCTTGTTTTCATTTGGTCTGGGCTGCCGTGATAAAACAAATTGTGGGTCCTAGTCACATTCCGGCTGGAAGCAGACAAGGCAGCACGTAAAAAATACCAACAATTGCCCACCCACCCGCCCCATGTTTCCCGGGGTGGGGGGAACGTTGCCCTGTGTCCGTAACACAAGGGCAAGCCAATCGGTATGAGCAGGCATCCCTCACTGTGCATTTGGGGGTGGCTGGTGTGAAGTCACACAGCAACCTTGCTTTGCTCACTGCTTTGATGCGGCAGTTTGTTTTTTAGCGTTCATGGTCTGGGGCCCATCTTCTTTACATGGCCGAGTCCAGCCCTCAATCAAAACTTTGCCTCATTATGAGAAATTTCTAAGTAAGATGGTTCCAACATTGATCATGTTGGATCCACCTTCACACAGTCCGTGCGGATACTTCAGTACGAGGCCAACTCGGATACCGTTCACTTGCCTCTGCGGGTGTTTTTTGGCGTTTTCTTTTGTTCCATTAGGCTCGTCTGCTCCAGCCCAATTGCAAGTAAAGTGTGGAGTTCGGACAAAAGGCAAACCCCTTTGTAATGTCCTTCTTTAATTCATGCCGTCGTGCCTTCCGTTTTACCGGGCTCCTCTGGGACAAGTACCTGAATATTTGGGAGCCTAACGCGAATGTTACTACGGGGTACCGGAAAAAGGGTATTTTTTTCATAGAGTCGACCCACTCAAAACAATGTTTTCAGGCATGCATGATCAACCGAAAGAGCATCTTTTCCCCCCCCCCATGATCAATCTAAGCGAGTCTAGGCTGGCTGAAGCGAAGATTTTTTTTGTTGTTTTTTTTTTGTTTTTTTTTTTTTTTTTTTTTTTTTAACCCATGCAACACGATAGTTTTAGATTATTTTTGGCATCGTGGTTTGCATTTTTTGGTGTTTTCTCATCTGTGTTGTTTTGTTCGCCTGCCTGCTGCTGCGTCCCTCGTTTTTGGTTTTTTCTTGCATTAAGGACCCCCCAATGGAATTAAGCCTTTTTAAAGGCTTTTTGGGCTATCCTTGGTACGCCTGGTTTATTATTCATATCACATGCTGCAATAATTTTCCTGTACTGTATATAGGTAGCTATTTTTAATTAATTTTATGTGCAATATGTGACTTACTTATTTAACCAATATGTCTAATTCTGTGGGTGCAATTTTTGATGTTTGTGTTGAGACTGAAATAAAAATGAAATGAATGAAATGGATAGGCCTTTCAGATTGATATTTTTTAATAATTTTGTATTTCTTTAATATGTTTCGCTTAGTAAAAGCTGTTTATCAATAAAAATCCCGTTCAATATTGTTCTAACCATTTTGGCCAACATATTCCAGTCGATCTCGAACTGTTTTATATGCTATTTTTTAATAAGAAATGAAAGACGAAAAGAAAGGAATGCTCACATACCAAAATACATTTAACAGGGAAATGACACATTTGCAACAATGTTCTGTGTTAGGACCAAACATATTTGTGACAAGGCATAAGAATTATTGAAAAGGTCAACTTCCTTCACATATCACAAAGTTATGTTTGAAATGTGTGAATGGGCAATGTTTAAAGAGACCTGTATCAAGACATATTACACAATATGACGCCTATACAACAATTATTGCACACTATGCATGGTTCATTGGAAAAACGGAATATACTAACCATAAAACAATTAAAAAGCATTTGTCTGCCATCGCTATTTGAAATCTCGTCTACTGCATATGGATATGTATTTGTTTTATCGAACGGACGGCCACAGTAAGCGTCATACATCTTCACGCATGAATTCTTTCATAGTGTATTTCCTATGGCATTATGACCTAAACGTGCCGTGTCGATCGCATAACATGCTTTATACACTAGCGGGACTTTTAAATAACACCGGGTCAGACTAGACGGTTTTAATTAATTGTTAGGGTTAATATAATTCCATTTTTTCTATGAAAACCACTCGATTTGTGGTCAATAATTATTTCATGGTGTATATTGTTTAATATTATTCGTTGCACGGTTCTTCTTTAATGAAAAGCTAGGTAAACAGATAAAAGGTCTGAAATTCGAAATAATAATGTGCAACATGTCATTTCGATGTTTGTTAGTTATATTGTAATATGGTGCCCCTTTGTTTATACAGATATCTTCAAGATCAATATAATTTATTTCCACATACAATGACAACATTCACAAATTATAAATAACATAAACACGTAACCTAACATGATGTGGGAAGGAAGATACCAAAATGCCAAGAAGGCCAGAAGCGGTCCCCCCCCAAATGAAAAACTGACTTGTTCTTATAATAACATTTAAACATAAAAGGGGGAAGAAACGTTATATAATACCACAAACAAAGGGAACACAACAGCAACTCCAGGGAAATATTTATAGATAATTTTGCTGATGAATGATACATATTTTGTATCTTTTTTTTTCTGAATTCTTTTAATTTTGTAACGTTTTTGAGATTATCTGGGATTGAGTTCCCAGACTTGGTCCACTTGATCTGACTCCTTTAGAAGCAACACTATTTCTTTGTTCTGCAAGTCCATAATTCTTTGCATCTCTCGTTTCATAGTCATGAACATTGCATCCTTTTATGTGAAAATAAATTCATTGAAAATTGATGGAAGGTTATTGGTTGAAATATTTATATATAAATATTCCAGGTCTAGTTTGAAAATTTCCATATACAGTTATAAAATTAAGTTCTCTAAATAATGGGCTTAAACTATGACTTCTAAAGGAACATTTACAAATTTTCAACACTTTATCCAGGTATATGTCGTGCACGAAGTACCCCAAACCAATATTCATATTTAAATACCGGTAAATAAGTGTTACAGTATAAGAACGCAAATTCGTTTTGGGATAAAGTGGTGTGTTAAGTTTGTCGCATACCACATTATCTATATATAGTTTTTATGAGATACACTAATATGTTTCCTTCCACTTAAATTCTCGTCATTTAACACCTAGGAATTTAGTTTATCTACCCTGGTAAGATGTGTACCATCGAGTTAGAATTGTAATATTATTTTTCATATTTGGCAGTTGTTTTTGGCGGGGGTACCCATAATCATGAAAATTTGTTTTAACTATCATTTACTGACAGTTTGTTCGCTTAGACCCAATTTGTAACTTTTTGGAGCTCCCTGTTTATTAAATCCACCTTACCTTTAATTTCTTATTTTAGTACAAAAATAGGAAGTAGGCCTACATAAGTTTGTAAAAAAAAAAAAAAAAAAGTATAAATTCCATAGTGAAGTGATGTATTCATAATATCATTGATATATACATATAAAACAGTAGAGGGCCTAATATTGGACCTTGGGGCACACCACATTTTATGTCTTTTAGATCAGATTTACATGACTTATCCAATACAAATTGCTTTCGTAATTTAGAAAGATTTTTTGAACCATCCAATGCAACTCCCTAAAGCCATAATGTTCCAGGTTATAAAGTAAAAATTTATGATCTATTGTATCAACCGTAGACAAATCTAAGTATATCCACAGTGGTTTTCATTGTCGGCTACTCACTAATAATGTTTTATCTACTAAGTCCTATAATTGCATGTAAGTTGAATGGTTTCTTTCTAAAAACCGAATGTTTTGTTATTTAAAATGCTGTAATTTGTTCATATGTTTTACACATCTATTGAAAACAAGTCGTTCAAGTATCTAGAAAAACAGGGCAAGATCGAAATTGGTCGGTAGTTTTTGGAATAAACTATCGGGAATTATCTTTCCTGTCTATTGGTATAACCTTTGCGATTTTTAATTCATTTGGAACATTTCCGTTGAAATTGGAAAGGTTAAAAATCATACAGTTGGCTTACTTATCTCCTTAGCGGTTCACTTTACAATATAATTGCCGATGTATCAGGCCTAGCCTTTTGTTTTGGTCAAATTTACTAATGATTTTAATTATTTCATCTTCACAATTGGTGATAGATAATACTATTTGGAGTTGGATTTTTTTAAATAATCATAATATTTTTTGCCAGTAAACTATTTATATTAGAAGCGAGGTTAGGGCCTAGTGTTGACAAAAAGTCATGTAATCATTTGGGATATTACGTGGGGATCAGTAACTTTCTCATTGCAGTCATGTTTGAAGTTTCTTGGTTTAATTGATTTTTTTTCCACGTCCAAGAATACCCATTTATAAGTTTTCCAAGTTTGCTGGAATGTTGCTTTTGTTTGCGTGAGGAATTTTATTTTCAAGTATTTGCGCTTGGATTTACTTATCAAAGTGTGGTAATTTAATTTCTAAAGCTTTTGTATTACCTAGCCTTTCTTCAATGGGATTTCACGTATGGCTTGTATAATTTTTTTTTGGTGTTATTGTTGGTGTTATACCTGCATAGACAAATGAGAGTGACGAAATGGGCAGTGACGACTGCAATATCCGAAATTGGTTTTAGACATCTGGTGATTCACCAAGTGGTCCCATAACAATTGACATTAGACGAATGTTTTTAGACAATCGGTGATTAGACCAAATGGTCAGTAGACAAATGGGGTTTTAGACAATCTGGTTATTATACCAAGTGGTCAGTAGACGAATTGGCATTAGACCAATTAGAGTTAGACCAATCTGTGGGATATACAAATGGTAGTAGACGAAAGGCATTAGACGAAATGTTTGTAGACAACGTAGTGATTATACCAACTGGCATTATCGAAATGGTATTAGCCGATGTGTTGATTAGACGAAATGGTACTTAGTCTAAATGGTTAATAGTGAGCCAAGTGAAGATTAGAGTATGTGTATTATACTATGGATTTTTAGACAAATGGGAATTAGGACTATCTGTATATTAGACGACATGATTTATGACAATGGCAATTCCCCGTAGAATCAGGTCCCCATATAAATCTTGGCGACACAATCCTTGCTGGTACAGTTCAACTATTTCGTGGAAAATCGCAAAAGTCCTTTTGGTCTAGACCGGCCGATTGATTAGTGAGTTGTAGACTTGGAGAACAACTAGAAGTATACTCAAAGTGTTGATCCCATGCAGGTACTCGAGTGCGGTTGAAAAGGTGACTTCTTGGTAAGGCAGCACGGTATTAAAGAGACACCATCCTGCTGGTATATTCTAATGTTACTTGTCTTTTCCAAAGGGCACCAAATTTTTGTGCAGCTCTGACAATTCATGTCAACTTTTCTAAATTGCCTATAAAAGAAACATACATTTTATAAATCAAAATGTTTTGCAAAAGTTTTCTCCACCTTCTGTTTTGGAGGTCTACACTCCGATGAGATATCCTTGTCACTTGGCAAAGAGAATACTGCAACAGAAATTGTCCTTAGCAAAATGTCACATGATGCACAAAACACGCGGAGAACAATCAGGGGAACTTTCACCAATCTTTCCGGTTCGCTGAAACATGTTTAAAGGAGTCCACATCCTGTGCTTCGAAGCGTTTTGACATAGCAAATGCACAAATCATTGTTCATCAACAGGTGTGCAATATTGCGCCTATAGTAAACAAGAACTCTGTGCAGTTCTAGAATAAGATGATAAGGACACTGCCTCAATTGTCCTTGACTGCGAACATATTCTGGCATGTTTGTCTCAGGAAGTGTTTCACACCTAGTCCATTAGAACTAGGCAATCAGATAAGTCAGCTTATTGCACAACACACATTGCCATTTTTCATATTTCCATTCTCCCCACTCTTAATTTAGCATTGAATTTAACAGGATTTGTTTAATATAATACAGAAAAATATATAAATCAGAGTCTGTCACCATAGTAAATATCCTACTTTGAGAAACGTCTGAAAAAGATAACTTAACTGTGTAAGGCTAATTGTTGAATGAAGCACTTTAAAATTTGGTGCAGGGCCGTTTTGAGTGCATACAAGTGTAACAGATGTTTATAATACACAGCGCAATCTTTTGACGTCATTTCAATTAAGTATCGCCACATTAATGACTGGCAGTTGGTTGCAGCAGCCAATAGGAGTTTACCTGTGAAAATCTTAAAAATTTAGACGAACCACTCAACTGATTGCAAATAAGTAGATATCGTTGCAAACCTTAAGGAACACGCGTCCCTTACAATTTGAAAATTCATATAGGTTATATATTTGAAAAAAACGTAGAAAAAGTGCTTTTTTTTTTTTTTTTTTTTTTTTTTTTTTTTTTTTTTTTTTTGGGGGGTTTTTTTTTTTTTTTTTTTTTTTTTTTTGTTTTTTTTTTTTTTTTGGGTTTTTTTTTTGTTTTTTTGGGGGTGGTTTTTTTTTTTTTTCATGCAAATTTACAAACAACAACTTTGAAGTAGAACCGTGTCACCAATTTTACCTTCCTGGCAACATACAATATTTCTTAATTCGTTCAAAGGTTGTTCTAACCGACCCTATCATAAAACATTTCTACAATTGACCAATTTTTCTGAATTTGTCTGATTCGCAATTGCCTATATAATAATTGCAGGGCTCCTTTCCGTTCAGTTACCAGGCTTGGTGGGGCTGGGCGGAGTCAAGATCATACATGCGGGCGTAATTTTGCCTTTGGCGTTCGCTTTCATACGTGGTGATTGATTGCGTACTGCATAAGGAAGCCTATTGAAGGTGCGGGACGGTAATGATTAAATAGAAGCGATTGTTAAACTGTGGCATGCTAAGCCAACGGGTATAGTAAACAAGATGGTCTCAACGTTTAATGACGAATTTGTCGTCATGTTCTCAAATCTGGAGAGCCCTGTAATTGATTTTTTTCAAACCGCGAAGCATGGACAATTTTGCAATTTGGGTTATTAGTATTTTTTCCCAATGTAATTAACAGGGCAATTTTTTTCCGTGTGTTTCCACGGGGCATTTTTAACCTCTTACAAGGTGTGGGAATTTTTTTTTTACGGAAAGTGGGGAAAGTGTTTGGGTTTTTTTTTTGCTCGTATGGTTTGTGAAATCCCCCACCCCCTCCTTTGAAGTCTAATGGTGCTCCAAGGGCCCGGGAATTGTGTTTTTCTAGATAGGCCCTCGTGGTAAATGTTCATTCATGAGCTTTCATATATCAGTTTTCATCACGCGACGCAAGGGTGGTGGTTAGGGTGTTCCCCTTCCGCGCGAAGCGCGAGAAATGTTCGCTGTCCAACCGCAATTTTCTCATGCAAATTTGATCGAAAAAAATTGAAATTTGTAAGCGGTTCACGTTTATTTGTGTGATCAAAGTAAAAGTAAATAGAGTGGCGGAGGCTCGAACCTTTATGCAAGTTGTCCCCTGTCCCTATATAAACTTTGAAAGAGTTCCATATATTACATTAACTCCTTTAAAATCCCACGGGAACCAACAGAAGCCCTGCACTTGAAATCGGGTCTTCTAAAACTATACTTATAGTGCAACGAACGATTTTGGCATCCATATATTGTGTTTACTGTTGATTTCATATAGATAAACCCTACATTTCTTACCTGTATTTGGCTACAGAAACGCCTTGAAAGTGAAAACAAAGAGGCGATTTTGATTTGCTTTTCAATGTAAAACAAGTCCATCGAATTTCACAATTTTTTACCAAAGAAAATCTCAGATAGTCATGTCATATGGGGGAATTTTTGATTGAGCCTTTGATTAGCGCAGAAATCAAATTTTCATATCTTTTCGGGACACCTGTTAGGTGAAATCTCTCGGTTGTCCGACCAATAGTGAGTTATCCGAAGAGTCAAACTAATAATTTTGTGCAGAATATGTTAAAAGGGAAGCAAAGTCTGTAAGAATTCTCATAGTTACCTTTTTCCAACTGATAGGAATCTCCGTTCAATACGTGTGTAGTAACATTCCCCGCAACGGAAACAGTAATGACTAAAAACGTCCGATTTTTGTCCTTATTAGAATGCTTCTGGTCCTATCATTGGCAGGTATTTTAGATCCCTGACTTCTTAAATGCAAAAATCTGATTTTTGATGATTTTCCTTCGATTTCTGATTTAGCAAATCACTGAGAGTGCTTTAACGCACGTAGCGCGGAAAATTTGGAAATTTAGGGCCTATGGGTTACCAGTTATTTTTCCGTATAAAGTATAAAGTGGCTTAGACATTTTCGATTGTTTTTTTTCGGCATTGTGGGGGAGGGACACTGCTCCCTTTATCCGCCTTGATATTACTAATGGTGATACCGATACTTGACATCGAAACATTTTCATTTCCACCTTTCGCCCGATCTCCCTTCCCCCCTCTTCCCCCCCCCCCCTCCTCTCGTCTCTCTCTCTTCTCTCTCTCTCTTTCTCCTTCTTCCTCTCGCTCTTTTTTTTTTGTCTTCTCAAAAATGGTGCTGCGATCGCCGCACCTGCGCATAGCTTGCGCACGGCCCTGTGGTCGCACGTCCATGCGATATTATAGCCTAACTGACATAAAGGGTTCCGGTTGTTCCTATCAGTTCCCGTAGTTCTCATTTTCTACCTAGCGTCACTATTGTACCCGCAACCCGTAATCTTAACAGCATTCCCTATCCTAATCTTTTGCTCACAACATCAATTCGCGGTATAGTTCCTGCCATCCTGCATAACTCTTCCTCCATCGATTCGAGTCACAACATTCCGTATTCCTATTTTTTCATAACTCAAGTTCCCGTAGTTCATATAGTCTGTATAGCTCATGTAATTTTCTAAATAATAAAACGCAATATTTCATGCCGTAACTTTCTGTATTTTAAACATGTTTTCTTCTCAAAACCACACCAAAGCGAAGTAATTTTATTTACGTCATTGTTATGACCATCCCCTCTCTCATTCTTTCTATATGCCTCAACATTTCCACCTCTACAAATAACGTTTTCTCTCTCATCCGTCACGTATAAGACCCTTACAAATTGCATTTTAACCTACTGTCTCTCGTCCTTCCTTTTTTTTATCCCCTTCTCTACTTTTTACCCGGTTTGTGTTATTTACTTCTATTTCCTTTTGTCTTTCATGTCATCTGGCTTCCTCTCTCTCTTTCTCTTACTATACTATTCATTATTCTTTGTCTTTCTCTGTCTCTCTTCTCTCTTTTCTCTATGGCATTTCTCTCCCCTATCTCCCTCTCCCATTCTTTCTATATCCCTCAAAATCTTTCCCTCCACAAATTACGTTTTCTCTCTCATAGCTCATTCCGTCGATCTCTCTCAGCTTCTCTCTCTCTGCCGCCTCTCCCTCTAATGTCTCTTTGTCGCTCTCATTCTGTCTCTCTCTCTGTCTCTCTCTTCCTGTATCTCTCTTCCTGTATCTCTCTGTCTCTGTCTCTGTCTGTCTCTCTCTCTCTCAACCCTCTTTCCTTGGTCAACCACCTCTCCCTCTTCTCCGCCTGTCTCTCTTCTCTCTCTTTCTTTCTGTATGACCATCTCTTCCAGTCTTTGCCCAGTTTTTGTTTTTACTTCTATATTCACCGTTATGGGTATAATGTAGACCCAATTTCAGCTCAAAGACTCCTACAAATTACGTTGTCTTTCATTCCGCGTCTCTCTCTCTCTCCCCTCTCTCGTCCCCTCTCTTTCTCTATGACAATCTCTCCCCTCCTTACAAATTACAATTCCCCCTCTATCCTGGCTTTCTTTTATTTCCTTATCTGCTTTTAGGTGCACTATGAATCCGGCGGACAATAAAAACGTTACACCGGTTTGTTTCGTACATTCCCCCCTCTATCTCTGGCTCTTCCTCATGCGTACGGCGATCACGCAAATCTATGCGCGCGTGAATCATATGCGCGCGCTGTGACATGCACGACGATGCGTTCACATCGCGGTCCTGTGCGATCACCATAGAGTGATAACATACCGGTCGTTGGCAAATCAGCAAGTGTTTAAATAACTTGCGCACGGCGCGCTGTGAAAGCAAGGTTATGATTGGGCGAGGACTGCCGGTGCTACGCTGGAAAAAGGAGGGAACGCAATAAAATTCCCAATCCGATGGCGCTCCCCATGCAAAGATGCGTTTTAATAATTGCCTATTAGGTCAAAGTATAGTATGTTTATTTTTATGTCAATGCAATCTTGGCCTGTTTGGGGAAGTAAGGTGTATAGGGGGTCATAAAATTTATTATCGTTGAAATAGGGGGGGGGTCATTATTTTAGTCACGTCGAATTTTCCTAATTTTGTGACCCGCCCTTTCAAAAGGAAATAACGGATCTTACATCTGTACTGTATACATGCACAGAGCTAGCTATCAGAATCCTTGTCCTATGAAAGTGGTAGGCCATGTTGATTCTGCGATCAAGTAAGCTTTAACCCTCGTCCAACCAAGGGTTTTCTACTACATTCACGACCCGGGGGAGGTGGTTACACCAACTGATTTTTTTCGTAATTAAAAGACACCCATCGTCTTGTTTGGTATCAGTGTGTAGCTATGTCCTTTCTTCGAATGAAGTACAAACATATCAAGTTTTAACAATATGACATCATAGTGACGTCATAACTATGAGTAGTTATGACTGCAAAAATAGATGTCGTATCTGGAAAATCCCCAAAATCAAGGGGTTTTCGCCATTCATGCAAGCATTTATTTGCCGATGATGGGTGCCAAAGTAAGTATAAACATGTTATAACAAATATCAATATTGTCAGTATTTGCTAACAGTAGCATCAAAAGCAACATAAGTACCATTTTTTGGCATTTTACACAGTAAAGTATAGGACATGGTTTCAGAATTGAATGAGGTTTTAGTGCCAAAGTGCGAAAAAAATCATATCAGAGCAAAAATAACCATGTTTAATTTTTAAGATGTCATTTCTAGGGTAAAATTGTTCGTAGATTATGAATATTTAATCGAAAACCCTGTATCATACACCGTTTTGCTACAAAATATTGATTTGTGGCCGATTTTGTCCGAAATTCACACTTTTCGGGTGACAAAAATTTTCACCTACCAACTTTGAATACTTGCAGAGTCTACAATATACATATATAATACATATGTTAATATATCAGTTAAATGTACTAACTTATGGATTCAAGTATTTGTTTTATACATTATTTCATAATTTTCACACCAGAGCCATTCAAATTTGACATGTCCCGTGACAAACGACATTCATTTAGCCCTTTCGAACAAAAAAAATGCTTTGCACAATCACATCTCTGGAAATGAAGGGTCTACAGTGATGATTTACCTGTCAGTTTATGCAGAATTTTATGAGCTTCAAATTGATACCTAATTTGTTCATTTCAGGTATAGGAATAATTCCAAAAATACAAAAATGTTTCCCCTACCCCTTGATTTTTCCAGTGCGCGAAAAAAATACTGCTGTTCAATAAAATTGGAAGTACGAGAAAACTAAAAGAGCTATAGACTTGAAAATTTAATCGAAAATCAAAATTTTCAATCGCGAGCTCCAACATGTTTCCAACTGGTTTAAGG
The DNA here is from genome assembly GCA_023653785.1 of Ophioderma brevispina. Taxonomy (NCBI): domain Eukaryota; kingdom Metazoa; phylum Echinodermata; class Ophiuroidea; order Amphilepidida; family Ophiodermatidae; genus Ophioderma; species Ophioderma brevispina. The sequence continues at coordinate 11,474 of JAMKCH010032766.1, forward strand.
CCAACAAATTATCACTGAATGTTAGCAAAACTAATTATATTCACTTTTGCACTATCAAAAATAAAAAAACATACAAAACACCCAATCAATATCAGTATTGATAATATTCCAATCGAGCCGTTGACCAAACAAACATTTTTGGGAGTCATTATTGATAGTCAGCTAAATTGGAAACATCACATTATTAAAATAACAAATCAGGTTTCCAAAGGTGTTAACATCCTTCAAAACTCAAATATACACTTCCAAAATTCTGGTCTCACTTTATAACACACTTATTCTTCCTTATATATCATATCGTAACATAGCCTGGGCTATTACATAATTCTAAACATCAAGCTCTGTGCCCGTGGACCAGAACAGAAATAACTAAGCTAGACAAACTTTTTAAACTTAAAAAAAGCCATCCGGATATTGCATTATATTATACTGTTGTGTTCAATAATTGTTGCTCTGAATGAAATTAAATGAAACTGAAACTGAAACTTATTATGTTTATATAAAACTAGTCATTTGCCATCATTTAGAGTTGTATGAAAATCCGACATTCCTTTAACTTTTTAGCGCAAAATTGTATTTCCGCCCATTTCCTGTGGAAATGTTCAATTTTGCATACTCAGGACTTTGTGGCGTCATTGTGGTGCCATACTAGGTATGTTGGTACTTATTTTTGTATCAATTGAAAGAGGAGGACAATGGCTATCCACTGGTATCCTCTTGGTAAACCGTGTTACAAAAAAGGACTGAGTAGGACGAGGGTAACTAATTAATCAAAAAAAGCTTTAAAAAAAATAAATGATGTCACCCAGATCCCAAATGAATTAAACAAAAATATAACAGTAATGCAGACTGCAAAAGCACAGGCCGATTTGGCACTTTGCGTGAAACTAATGTTGTGTTAAGAGTCAACTGAATTGTGTGCCCTATTCTTTATTGTTGTAGCTTTACTATGAGTACGGCGGACTATAATTACTTCTACACCGGTCATGGGTATTATTTTCTAATTCGCGTTGCTCAAAGGAAAATAAATTATTTTCTATCGCGCATGCGCACACCTGAAAAGGAAAACATATATCAAACACTGAACCAAACATCGGGGCACACCACTCGTCGTGACGGCTGCGGACCTCGTGCAAGAATGTTGAAACAGTAGGCGATTATGTTTAAAGTTACCACATACCTTATCCACTCCTTACAAAACTTACACAAACTTCTTACCTACACCTCGTAAAACATAGCTTTAAGACTCCCGTTTTTACATTAGCTTTACAATCTTGTAAGCAGACTGGTCTACCCTCTGTTGAAGGAATACCTCTGTGTTAGTTGACAATCTAAACAAATTGAACTATAGTCAACCGTTATCACAGAGAAGATGTCTCTGGGTTTCCAAATCCTAAGGTCCAGCCAACACTGCACTTATCTGAAAAACAGAAAAAGGAGACAGGATTTCTGTAAAAAACCAAAAATAAATATATTTATTTTTACAGCGTCCACACAGGCGCGAGCAAGACAGCAGTCAATGACCCACCCTACTTCAAATCTCATACCACGCCGCATTTACATTCATATGCAAATGCATGTCATTCATGCTAGTGAAAGAACATTTCATTATTTTCTAAGATTCGCTTGCTTCACACGAAATCAATTATTTTCTATCGCGCATGCGCACACCTGAAAAGGAAAACATACAAAACACTGAACCACACACATCCTGGTCGCACAACACCGCTCGTCGGCCTGTGACGCTGCGGACCCCCCCCAGCCATGTTTTCCCCACCTCAAGGTTTAAAGAGCGGGCACCATAGTATGCTTGAACACATAAATATTATAACAAGCCCAGAAGCCCCATTAATATGATCAAACCTTAACATCAGTTCAATGTTCCTCAATACGTTTAAATAACATTTTGAAAATCTTCAAGCAATACATGTAACAATACCTCACATCAGATGTTACTGAATATCATAATTGATCCACTGCTGTCCTCCCAATAGATCACATAATATTATTCCTGGATAAATCTATAAATAAAGCACACAACCTAATCCAGCAATCACAAATCAGCGTAACTCCTCTACATATCATATACCAGGTACTCATAACGGCCGCCTGCATCAGCGAAGGAACCCCATTAATCGAACTCGAAGCACGTCTAAGGCTAGGCACACTAGCCAGCCTCACCCAAGTTCTGCCTGTAACATGAGAAAGAATGTAGTCGTGACGCTCTGCAAAAACAAAACAAGACACGACAAAACAGTCTTAGCACCAGCCCTAATATACCACCAAACAAGAAAGTTCCAACATTAGCACATGGTTTTGAATAAAAATCCTACAGTAGGCTAATATTAGAATAGGAATAACACTAAAACAGCATTAACCCAGTCACAATCACCGAAAAAACTATACCGCGATTGTACATAGCCATGTTTCAGGCCTGCGACATCATGAAACGGCGATAATTCAAAGTGAGTGATCCCGTCCTATTCTAGATAAGTGCATCATTTGTATACTAAGGCTCATGTAATACTGACAATACAATACTTTCGTTCCTTTAGAGCAAGGATGGCACAACAGTTCACAGCCCAAACCGCCCCTCCACACAGCAAACGATACTAGTAGCTCTATACGACTGGTACCACGAAGTCAACACCATTATCTACGACACTTATGCTCTAAAGCTTTTGTATTCAAAAAGCAGTACATACTTTTTTATTTCTATCAATAAAGACCAAGTTTAATTCATATAATCACAACGAACGTACATAAATGTCAACATGGCAAAAACGATCACAACAAAGGACAATCCAGACTAGAAATTCAAACTTGCCTCAACTGTATGAAGGGACACAAAGCAAGTCAGATTACGGTGAACCTTACAAACCATAGCAACAGTAAAACCTTTGACATGTGGTCTAGGTTTTCAAAATTCCATATACTTTGAGCCACGATAGCTAATCAGCTATTATACTAAAATAATTTTTAAATAGAAAAAGACCTTGGCAATTAAAGTCAGATCATAAGATTACCAAAAGGCAAAATTTCTATTACATGCAACGTGCAATGGAATACACTACTCTTCCGTCTATTTTGAGAAAAAAACAAAGCCGGATTAACAGCTCTAAGGATGCAAACACTACTCTAAAATCATATCGGATACAATGCGAGTAAAAGTACCATAAAAAACATAGCAAAAAGGCAGAAGGGGATCAAAGTATTCGCTATATGAGGAAGCCAACGGATTAACTCTCTCCAACATACAATGCTGCTTATTGGTTAAACCACCACTAGAATTAGCTTATATTACATGGCAAAACTGCAGATGGAATACCAAGCCTTTATCAATTTTGGGGAACCAAGCGAATAACACCTCTCATCCATGCAATGCTGCTAAATCATAATATAAATGGCAAACACTCCACTGTAATACATGGCAAAACTGTAAACGGAATTCAAAGCATTCAGTTCATCATTTGAGGGGGGGACCCCAGCGGATTAACACTCCTCATGCAATGCTGCTAAAAGCATTTAAATTATATCAAATGACTAACTCCGGCCGTATACTGGGCAAACTGCAAATGGAACCCAAGCTTCATCAATCTGCGAGAGAGGAGGAACCAGCGGATTAACACCTCTCTAACAAGCAATGCTGCATAAATCGTTATCATCAAATGGCTAAAACATCATTGCAATACTAGCAAAATCACAGATGGAATTAAATGCTTCATCTAGCTGAGAGGTAACCAAGCGGATTAACACCTCTATTATGCAATGCTTCTCAATTCAATAATTATAAAAAGGCAAACTACACCATAATACAGGGCAAACCGCAAATAAGATCCCCAAGAAACCAATGAAGAATGAGACTCATCGCATAGTGGGCTTACCATATTTAATTACCATACTGGTAAGACGTACCATTAAAGGCAAGGCAAAACTGCAGAGGAATACAAGGCATCTATCTATCTATTATGAGGAGGAAACCACGCGGAATAACACCTATCATGCAATACAGCTCCTAAATCAAAAAATATAATCATTTCTCAAAATGGCTCAAATTCAACTATATACTAGGGGACCATCACGCCTAAAATGGCTCAAAATAAGGTTGAACCATACTCAAGAAGATCTGACGAGTTGTTGTTAGGTCATTTCCGAGGTGCCGAGTTCAATCTGCTGCAGCAAAATTAAACAGTTGGTGGAAAGTGGTGCAATTCTTGTTTTAAAGTGGACACTACCCGATTTTATGTTAAACAATAGTTTTTTTTTTAATAACGATCAAGTATGGACACTTCAAGAAAATTTCAATGTCACATTAAAGGTCAGGATATTAAATTTGTTTGATTTTTTTAATTAAAATGTATGAACCTCTACCGCTAAAGGATTAAAGG
>JAMKCH010032767.1:0-28972 GCA_023653785.1 Ophioderma brevispina
GAAAATGTATTTAGCAGGTGTGTAAATTGAAAATTGAAAAGGAACCCTGTGCAAGTTAAAGAGACATGAGGAAGAAGCGCCCCCAATTTTTCTCGAACCCCGGTTTTTTACATATTTGGAATGCTTACCAATGTATTAGATAACACCTGAAGTGAATAAGCTGAATACGCCGTCTTTATGTAATAAGATGATGATTTAGTAGTTTCTGTCGTGCACGACAGAAAGTCAAAGCATGGTTTCTATGGGGAACGAGAACGATAGCAGGCAAGTTCAAAAAAGTTTTGCAGTTTTCTTTTGCACCTGTTTGTCTAATAAACCTTTGAAACGTTCTCGGTAGGTGGTCTACAACCGATCCAGTGAAATTTGAGAGAAATTTGTATCCTAAAAAATCTTCTCCTGTCACTTTAAACACGCCATCATAATTATTCAGCCTTTGAATTTGACTAATCACATAATTCAGTAAAGTGTGCTTTATTTCTTTCAGCTCTATGAAATGGACGAGGCTTTGAAGAGAGACAGCAGTTCACTTACAAAGGAACAGTTTATGTATGAGGTATGATATGAATTACTGGGAGTTAACTCTTCTGTGCAGTTGACAATTTTATTTATTTATTTATTCATTCTTATTTACAAAACCTGGGGAGGCCATTCAATGCACAGCATTGCTCTCCCATGGTACCCAGGTGGTCATAGGCCATACATAAAAGACAAAACATCTTAAATGCTTACATAAACACATAAAAATAAAAATTATCTTACAAGCATAAAAAACCCACCCACCTACCCACCCATACCACAATAAAAAGAAAGAATAAAAAGAATTTCCAAACATCAAACCCGCCTATCCACCCCCCCTCCGAACACTAACCCATGAGGACCACAAAGCATGCACAAACACTCTTGAAGCGATCTCTCCCAACCACACCATGAAGCCACACATACCCCATCCCAAAAAAATCCCATAACACGCAGCCAAACACACCCAGCACCCAATTACACCCAAAAAAGGCACCCCATCCTTGCTCCGATACACACACACACTCACACACATCAACCTTATTTTAACCTTATTTTGAGAGAGGTTATGAATCTAACCCTAAATGATGGTCTGTGTAGGCAGTTTTGAAATACAATCTTGTGTCAAACATCTTTGCTAAAATAAGGTTATGAAAGGACCATATCAGGGACAAATTTGGTACTTGTGTTGCATGTGGTCCACCCAATCATTTCATTCCTTTTGATTGTTTTACAGATAAACAAACATTTCTACCGGGAGTTGTACACTATTCTTAATAAGGACCACGGTAGACTACCAGTACTAGACCCAACACAAAGTAAGTGGCTTGAGAACAGGGTGACCTGTCTTTGTAATCAGTGATTGATTAAAATATTTGGGGGTTTTGACAAGGTGGTTTGAGTGTTTTGTAATGGACCGCCCAGCCGATGGTAGATTGACACCATCCATTATTCAATTCCTCACCGAGATATACCAGTGACATTATTTTCTCAGTTCTGCCGAGCTGGGACTCGAATCCAGGACTCCATGGTCCAAAGACGATTTCCATGTTATGTCTATTAATATTAACAAACTTATAACTCGAGACATTACTCTTCCTCACAGGTCCATGGCCCGATCGCTAATATAGCCTCGTCCCCAGAACCCCCAATTTTACCAGAAGTATTCAAGATTTTGGTGCCTGAAGAAAGCTACTATTTTTCTCATTAACCCTGTGAAGTCTTAGAGCTAAAGGATGTTTGGTTTGCAAGTTATGAGCGAAAATATGCTCCATTTTGGTTGACCAATATTGAGTTTACACAGTACTCTATGGGCTTACAAAATAACGTTTTTAGCTCGTATATCAAAATGGATTGCAATATCAGCGCAAATTTACAGATGGAGGGATTGGGGTGAGGGCATTTGATCAAGATGAAAAATTATATACTTAAATGGGTCATCCTCCTTTCTCCTTTAACTCCTGCTCCTTGTTACATGGGACATAATTTAAGCCGCCTTACTAACACACTCCCGGGCTATCATCGGCTCAGGTGGGTCTGTCTGAGTTAGAAAATGACAGGGAACACTGCTGCCAACAAATTGTAACAGACCGCCCAGCCAATGATACACTGATACCCATCCATATATACCAGCGACATTTTCTTGTTCCTGCTGAGCTGGGACTAGAACCCAGGACCCCATGGTCCAAAGGCGAGAGTGCATTGTATATACGTAAAGAGGTCTTCTCCGTTTGGTCTATTGACCACTCCGAACTTATACTTGTGGTCGGATGCTTTGATTGCATATTTAAAGAAAATTAAGGATAAAGCCTAGCCAGAGTTATAACTAGGCTACTCCGAGTGCCGGTTGTAAATCTTAAAATTTACTACACTTATGGCACTTATTGACAAACTATGTATGTGGTAATTTTCCATTTCATTGATGTAAAGTGCCGGTCGGCAACCTTTCAAATGACCTTCTGTGCTGGTTTGTGGGAGAAAGTGCCGGTCATGGCCGACCGCCGCCGACCGGCGTAGCTTTATCCCTGGGCGTAGCACCTATATAAAAACACATTCTTATATCAGGCTTGGTGTCAATGTTGGGACCCAAGTCAAGAGTGCAGTGAATAGTTCTAAAGAGGACTTCTCCATTAGGTCTATTGACAGTAACAAACTCATAATAAACCTTGTAACAGCGTATTTGATTGCCTATTTAAAGAGCCATGGCCCGATCACTAATAGCGTCATCCCCAGAACCCCAGATTTTGCCGGAAGTGGTCAAAATTTTGGTATCTGAAGAAAGCTACTATTTTTCTCATTTACCCTGTGAAATCTTTAGGGCTATAAAGGATGTTTGGTCTGGATGTTATGAGCAAACATGTGCCTTATTTTGGTTGACCAATATTAATTTTACACAGTACTCTATGAGGCTTAAAAACTCACATTTTTAGCTCTCACATCCAAATGGATTAAAATACCAGTGCAAAACTTTCCAGATGGGGTTTTGGGGTCAAGGCCATTCTATTAAAATGAAAATTTTATATACTTAAATCGGGTCAACCCCTTTAAAGAAAAATGATTGTAGCACTTACACAAAATACAGTCCCATATGAGGCTGGATGTCAATGCTTATAGTCAAGCTTTTTTCTGCATGGATATCCTCCTGAAAACATTACTTTTGAAGCCTTTTTTGTGATTTAGTTTGGCAGCCAGTTATGTATTTGGCACAGAATGAAATCGATAATACCAGAACAGATTGTTAGTCTCATATTCCAAGAAGTCATTGGTGGATTCATTGAAATGGATTTTAGTGTGTCACTAAAATGTTAAGTTTTTATGCAGCAGCCCACAGCTTATATTCTTTGAATACAGTGAGCGCAAAAGCCAAGAAGCACAAAATTCTACTTTCTATGTTTGTGTTTGTGATAACAGTTGCTATGCCATGGTCACAGTGGCATAAGGATGTGATCCCACCAACACTCAAAGCCAAGGATAGGAAGCAAGTGAGAGAAGAGAGACAAACTCAAAAGCAAAGGTAAGTAACTCAATTACAGGTTAATGAAAGAAAGTTTGAAAGAAAGGTGCCCTGTAGTATTTAAAGGCACAATCAGTGATTCGAAAAAATTATCCAAAATAAGATTTTTGCATGTCTGGAACAAGTATAAGTATCCTAACGTACCCTACAAGTGATAAGACCAAACGCAGCCTCAATAAGGACAAATCGGCTATTTTAGTCATTAGTGCCCGTACGGACACTTACTACAGCAAATCATATCTTCGATTACTGCTGTTTTCTTCCATTTCTGTCAATTTTTCAGTTGGAAAAAGTACTTATGGGAATTCTTCAGATATGTCCTTCACTTTTAAGCTTTTCCTGCAAATTTAAAATATTTAGACTCTCTTAGGTGAATCACTGATAGTGCCTTTAACTTTATACCTGGGAACCTGGGCTAGAAGTAGTCCAGATTTATTTCAGTGGTTTCATTGTTTTAGCGCAGTGAAGCTGAACCATTGCTAAAGCTAGCAAGACTTAGGCAATTCTGGCCGGAACCTGCCCTTAATTTCTAGATGTAATGTCTTGCCTCTAGGCTGTTTTTCAATGGAACTGTAACCCAATCTTTGGCTGGTCTGCCTACAAAAGTATGTTGGCTGCATGTCACAACCGGCCAATCTTTACCACTAAAATCCTTGGCATGCAAGACCCAGAAAATTGTCTAGTACGGGTTCAGGTAAAGGGTTAATAATGAAAGAAAGTTTGAAAGAAAGGTGCCCTGAACTGCCATATTGATCTATTTTGTCCCCAGTTACGTTTATTTCTTCACAACCGGATATCCTCTGATGCTCAGTCTTTTTTGGTTTGGTCCAATACACCCATATTATGAACTTTTTAATTTTTTTCTCTCCGGAGTCCCTCTTTAAGCTTTCATTTTGGAAAACTCTGCAAAGATTTTGTGAAAATCTGTATGGATTCTTGCAAATGCAAAGATGCTCCTAAAATTAATATGGGGGTAATCAAAGTTGGTTCTCCTAAAACCAAGCCCAATGATTCTCAACATACACACATGCAAGAATCTTAAATGATTTTCACAAATGTATCAAAATTAAAGTGATTAGCAACGATTTACTAATCCGAAACATCGAAAAAAATCATCAAAATTCATATTTTTATATTTTTGTTAATGGCATGGATATGCAAACATAACCTGCAAGTGGTTGGCTTGAAATCTGTGTATTAAAGACAAGGCAGTACTTTTTATCTGATTCTGTAATTTCTATACGTGCATATCAAAATTCCAACTTGAGATCAAAAAAGCCTTTCCCGGTGAATATCGCAGATTTTCATCGTGATATTGGGCACCATGATCAATACAGTTTGACCTCAAACACAAACATTATTGATTTTTTGTTATTCTGTATTGGTGTAAACCACAATCAGCTGTTTAGTGCAGATTTTGAAACGCCGTCACTGTATGTCTATTTGCGGGGGGCGGTATAACAAATTTCTTCAAATACTTCATTTTTTTCACTATTTGGTGGTTTATTTCTATATTAAAGCAGTTATATGGAATTGTGCACACTTATCCCTGATTCACAAGTTTAAAAAATGCATTTCCGCATTTTTTCGATTCTGTCGCATTATCGCTGCTAATCCTCTAAACCCTTGCACACAAGAGATATACCCTTCATGGTATGTGTTTCATAAAGCATGTTTTCCATATACAGGGAGTTGCAACATCGCCAAAGACAGGAAGAGGAGCGTCAACAACAGCAACTTGAGGAGGTGTCCCAGAAAGAAAGAGAACAGAAAGAAAGACAGGATCTTGAAAGACTCTTGCAAAAGGTCAGTGCTAGTTTCTTCTTTTTTTCCTCGCATTTGAAATTTACTACATAGTTCTCTAGGTCTGCAACAAGGATGATTTAGTCGCTAGAGGGGCCGGGCATGCACAAAATTAAACCATGCGCTTCCGGCTGGATTTGAACCACAACCTTCTTTTGGACCTAAGACTTAAAGATTAATCTATCATTCTTTTTTCTCACTCAGACCTGTAGTCTAGTGGTCAGGAATGTCTGACTATACTTTATCACCAAATAGGTGGGAATTTTTCATTTTTTTATCATTACTTGCATAAAAGTAAACCAAATAAATTTGAGCATTCCTGGTAACCAGTACTACCTGTCCCAGGGCCAAGTTGTAGGTGGCTAAACCGTAACCCGCTATGGAGTTTCTGAGGAAATCTGATGAGGAGGGTAGCTGGTTACCCTGGTAGAATGAAAAAGAAGATCTACCTACATGAGCGTCAGCTCTGGAGAGCTATTGGTGGCCATCCAGCACATGCTGCCTTGCATGGTGGGCGTGGTTGCCCAAAGGCTAGGACCACTGCTGAAAACTATGGATTGTCATCAGGAAGGGCATCCGGTCAATTATCTTTTGCTTCAATAAATCCTCACAAAGCAGTATTGGTGCATGTGAGGTGAATCCGGCCATCCCGTTTAGCCGGGACAAAACTGGATTTAAAACTTTGGTTTAACTAAAAAACTAAATGTAAATTAGAAATAAAGAGGATAAGATGACAATAAAAGAAATGAACTTGTTTTATACAAAAATTCAACAGTGAATTTAAAGGCACTATCAGTGGTCCACCCAAAAGAGTCCAAATATTTGAAATTTGAAGGAATGGCTTAAAAGTGTAGGATAGGTCTGTATAATTCTCATTAAGTTATTTTTTAACTGAAAAACTGATAGAAAAGAAAGAAAACAGCAGTATTTAAAGATACGAACCTCTATTCAATTATATCTGTTGTAGTAACTGTCCGTACAGACAATGACTAAAATATCAAATTTTGTCCTTATTAGGTTGCTTTTGGTCTTATCACTTGTTTGTTAGGATACCTACACTCGTTATAGATGTAAAAATCTGATTTTTGGTGATTTTTTTATTTTTTTTTTTTATTTTCTGATTTAGCAAATCACTGATAGTGCCTTTAAGTGATTGATTCATAATGAGAAGACACATTTCTGTCTTAACTTTTTTGTTGTTTTCCAAATCGTCGGCCGCGTCACATACCGACGTATTTGCAAAATACGCATTTCGAGAAAGATGGCTTTGAAGATTTTGCGATTTTAATTTGCCACGTACTGTTAATTAAAATATATATTTCAATTGAAACCTAGTGGAAAATCACCGAAATAAGTTAAATAGCAAGTATATTTAACTTATCAACTTCCAATTTATTTAGATATGCGAAAAGATGTTAAATAAAATACGTCACTATGTGAAAACGACCAAATACAAATTTCAACGTGTAAATATCAAATACGACGCGCAAATACGTCGCTATGTGACGCATTGCGCAAATACGTCACTATGTGAAAACGACAAAATACCAATTCTACCACAAACTGCAAAATACGTCACACAAATACGTCACTATGCGACGCAGCGAATACGTTAAAATGCAGATACGATGCTATGGGCCTGCGCAGTGTAGATTTTCAACAAATACGTCGTTATATGATGCAGACAATTAACGTTTTGTAAATACGTCATAATTAGTTAATTAATATTTTAGTAATAAAGCCACTTTGAGGTTTAAATTATGTAGAGTAGTACAAAACAAAAGTGTACTCCAAATTTCTCCAAAAGCTCCAAAATGTCGATACGTCCACATCCATGTGGATGCAGCCGACGAAAGATTTAAAATATCCAAAACTGACATATATCAAAATATTAATTTCAGGAGAAAAGAGAAAAAGGTGAACTTGACAGACAAGCAAGGCAAGAAATTGAGGCTCTGAAGAGGGAGATTGAAAGACTTAAAATGGTAAGATATGGTATAGGTGTAAAATATCAAATGTGCCGCAAATATGCATATCTACTACAGGGGCGTAACAGGGGTCACTTGTCAGAGGGGGTAGTTCCCTGTTTTGAGGCAGATTTTCCCGGATGGAGGTGGTTTTGACGCATATTTTCCTGGTTGGAGGTGAAAATTTCCTGGTAAGCAGGCAAAAAAGGCTGATTTAGCATCATTTTTAAGCCCCAAAAAAAAAAAAAAAAAAAAACCCCCCACCCCCACCCCGCCTGTTACGCTACTGATCTACACGAATGTAAGCATATTTACAACTGTAGTGCATATGATTTTTTATTTAGGAATAGGGTGGTTTACTCAACTGGGTTACTTGGCGGTGCTTAGCCTGAATCATGGGACCTCATTTCACTGTGTCACTTTGCTATGCACAACACTGTGTGTACTTTCTAACTCAGAATCTTAGCTTCATTGGAGGTGAAAACAAACTTAGATTACAGGCTTTTTAGCAACGTTTAATAACTATCATGGGCGATGCAAGATACCAACACAGGGAAAAAAGTTCCCATAAAAAATGACTATTTCCCTGTGATGGGAAAAAATTTATGACATGTGATACCACCAATCAAATGACGGAAATATTTTTATGTGTTATATATAATATCCTATGGACTTGATAAATGACAAATATAATTCAACTGAAACTTAAGAATTGGTCATTTTAGGTGAAAGTTTTTCAATCAAACACAGAAATGATATTTCAAAATCTTACAGCTGGCCTTTAAAGGTGATTGTTCCGATCATTGTCTATTGTGTCCTGTACTTGATTTGGGAGCCTGACACTTGTATACACTGACCACCAATTACCGTGGGAAACAAACTTGCGGTTTATGCTAGACCCGATAATGCATAGTGTAACACCCTATTCACTACTATGCTAATATTGATGGTTAACCATTAAAATGGTGGTATTTTGTCAGTTTCTTGGGAAAGAAATAGATTTAAAACCTGAAATTTCAGGAAGACAATGAGAAAAAGTGGCCTTTCATCTTATATCAAAATTGTTGCTGCTTCTGATTAAATCAGGGGGTCCCAAAGACGATCTGAAGAAGCACTTTTAACAAACTCATTTGTGTTTCTTTGATTACGATTTCAGGCTCATCAGCATCCACACAGCCACCACCTGCACCTGCTTCACACCCCAAACCCAAGGGGAGAGAGGATACTTATTAATATGATTACTACCCATAGATAGCTCCTGTCATCTGATGGTTAAATGAAAGTAACATGACAGGGTATAGTGTCACTATTTCGCATTAAAACGCGTATTAGTATTATAGTAACTTTTCTGGCAGGTATAGTAACTTTCTGCCCGTAACTTTCTGGCCGGTATAGTAATTTTTTTGAGACGGTTATAGTAATTTTTGGGACTGGTATAGTTAAACTCTTTGACCGGGATAGCAATTTTTCTAGCCCTAGCTGTAGTCTCGTTACTGCAGCAGAAAGGATCTATCTATGAGGTATATATAAAACAAATAGGACTGCCGTTATAGGGCCATAGGCAAATCTAGGAACCCTCGGTAATCTCGGAGACCGTACTATTTTCCCTCAGCTCCGCTGCGGGAAAATAGTACGGGCCTCGAGATACCTCGGGTCAATAGATTTGACTATGCCCCTCATGGACAGTCAATATTTGTATACCATCATTCTTCAATGTTATAAAATAATCCAAAATTTTGACTTTCTTATCAAAGGTAGCTGATTTTGTGGGGTGAGAAGGAAATACACCCAAAAAAGTAACTCCCCACCCTGATGCATATTTTGACACCTCATTCATGGTGATCGATGGAGTATTGTTGAAGTTTTGCCCACTTGACCTCACCCACCCCAGGATTTAAAAGTTGCAGTAAATCCTATTGACAATCATACTGTTACAGATTGAAATCAGTGCAATGCTCTTCTTCTCTGCATGACTAATTTGTCTTCTCTATAGGATTTACTGCAACTTTTAAATCCTGGGGTAGGTTCGGTCAAGTGGGCATAACTCCAACAATACTCCATTGATCGCCACAAATGAGGTGTCAAAATACACGTAAATAAACACAGTTTCCAATTATATCCATCCCATAATTAGAGAATAAAAGATGAAATTTTTTGTTTTGGCCATCTTAGATGGTGTCATAATGGATGGGCATCCAATATTTTGAGTGGTGGATGCCGGCGCATTATTCTCATTCTTATTTAGAATTTTGTAATTTTTGCTTTTTATCGACATAATTTACTTATCAAAAATATTCTAACATCATTCTTTTTTATTCATTTAAATAATTGCACCCTCTTGAAAATAAATGTTTCAATCCAATGAACCAAAGTCATCGCGCGGTGATCGTCACGCTGTGTAAATTGCATTTGCGTACCAACGCGAAATGCACGATGCGGTATAAACGCGCCGCTTGCTCGTGTCATATATTCGACTGCACCACGTAATTGCTGCACACACTATCCATCTATTACCCAGTAATGGATGGGCGGAGCTTTGACCTAATCCAATCAAATTTCTTACTCTCAAGATAAACCACGCCCACTGAATAAGAATGTGTAATATGATGTATCATTTGAACTTGACAGAAAATTTCAGGGGTAGGGAGTTACTTTTTAGGGTGTGCTTATGTTGGTGTGTTCCAAATCTTGAAGCTGCTGCATAAAGCAAACTTGATGTTTTTGTTTATAAACAGTACACCTCCAGGCAGACAATCATTGACCCCTCCCAGGTCATCAGGTGGTCCCTCCACATCAAACGAAGAGGACAGACAGAGTGCTCAGAGTACAACGAAGGATATGCTCAATCACTTTGCTAATGGCGTTAAAGATTGTAAGTTTGGTAACTCTTATTTTAGATTAAAATAAAATATAAGAACTTTGCAGTTCTCTGCTCTCATGTACCCATATATTGAGTGAAACCACTGAATGACCCTGGATAACTTTAGGATGCACGGGTGCCTTTTTGGTGTCACCTGCCTTACCAGGCAAGACGTATAAGTTGTACATCTAGTGGGTAGGTAATCCATGTCTACTCGGTAGTAGCTATGTAGGTCAGTGCTTCCATGAAGAATCTAGCAGTGTAATTAGATGAATAGGGGGTCTAATTCTGGCCAATAGTGATTGATAGTTTTGCATAATCATGTGCTGACAATTATGTGACTAAGTAAGGGCCAGACAGGGCATGTACAGTTACAAGGCATTAACCGCTAATGAGAAACTCTGTAGTCATCTCATGAGTGTCTAGTTCATGTTCTAATCTAGCTTGTATTTGTTTGTGGATGTGAGGTCACTTTGAAGTTTTCAGGGGTCAGCAAAGGTGAAATCAGTCAAAATTGTGATGTGGTCATGAAATTGGTCAAGACAACATTTTGATGCCAACAATTTGTGCAATTTGTGATGTATAACTGTCACCTCTCTTATGAAGGATAAGCATTTACCTGTTATAATATTTCTTCTTTATTTTACAGTGGGTGGCCAAAGCAGTGAAGCTGATCTGAACTCCCACATATGAGGAAGATGCATTGTCAATGACCTTACTATGGGAATCTTCACACAGGTTGCTCCCAATAAAAATCTGCTTTTGGACATCTTTGAGTTCCCCAGTGCTTGGACTTCAGATTTGGTGTTAACTAGAAAACTTTCAGTATCCCATCAACTGGCTTCTGGATATCCTTTTGATTGAATCCTGTTTCATATATATATTACTTTTTTGGTTCTTTTGACCTTTGGATCAATGTAACATACACCATCTTCAAAAGTATCAAAAGAGTAATCAACAGCGGCTCGGAAACCCTTCCCGTTATGCACAGCACCATCGGAACCAGTAGCTGCCAACGCATGGAACCTCCATAGGAAATGCCTTCTCCTGTGCTATGTAATCAAGCACTAAGAAATTTTAATGCATATTTGTGTACGATGTCCTTATTAGAAGGCATACAACAGTTATATTGTTAGTGCTCAACTGCTTCAAAGGTTGTGATGAAAAATCATCTAATGGAAAGATATTGAATATCACCCACATTAGCAAATTACTATGCATGATCCATGTGCTAGATGCCACTTTTGTGTACAGATTTGGTCATATTTTTTTTTACACTGTGATTACCCGTTATTAGAGAAAATGAAAGGCAAAACTGGTGCATTATGGGAAGGCCTCCATAGCTGCTGTTAGAGTAATCAAGAAACTTTTGAAATTTAGTACTTTGGTGAGCATCTAAAGGATGATAAAGTTGGAGTGATAATTTCTTGGCCAAGTTACTAGGTACGCCCACTTCCCCGCCAAAACGGCACACCACTGGGTTGTACGTAGACGCAGTTCACGCGACAAGCAAAGCGCGCGTACGCCAGTGCCAAGAAATTATTTCTCAAACTCTAGTTGAGGTTAATGTCTGGATATTTTTAGTTTGCTGTGTATCAATAAAAATTAATGCACACACGCTCAGTTGACGACAAATAATGGCATTATGAGACGGTCAAACTGACGCAAGTGCATTGAGTTTTGTCAGTGCATGAGTAACTTAAAATATGAAGACATTAACCTCACTCATTAAAGTTATAAAGTATATTTCAAGACATTTTCACATAGAAGTATGAAATTTGTTGCATTAATGTCTCAACTAAAAGGCATAAACACCCAGAATGAAACATTTCACTGTCACACGTACCAAACTCTTTCTAAACACACATTGTACGCTCATGAACATACCGCCCGTGCCTTCATAACTGAATCAATGCATGGTTATCAATCAATTTGATGTTGTGCCTCAAACTAAAAATTTGTTAAAACTACAGAGATGAACTATCTTCAGATTTATATGAATACTGTTACTGACACTCAGAGGTGTGTGTGAATGCTTCCTGTACGTCCATTTGTAGATCTTGTTTATCTCTCGCTTGAAGGCTGTCATATTAGAGACTACTTTTACACGAAAGCAGGCCTCTGACTGTGACAGTCTGCCGATTCCCGTAAGCAATTTTCACATTCGTTCATCATGTTTTGTTTGAGTGCGTAACCCAGCAACCCACAGTGCTAAATCATGGACATAGAGTTTCGAGATTGGAAGTTTCAATCATTCTGTGCACGGGACGCAATGAACTTCATCAGTCATTCATAGTGTGTTGCATCAAGACCTCAAAGAAATCGGAAAGAAGTGTACTCTAATGGCGGAACCCAGGGGTGTCACCACTTTGGCGAGTCAAATCAATTCCCGAGCTTGTTTATTCCTGGACGAAAGTTTGGTGTTGACATCACAGAGTGCTTCAGGAGATCGAGACATCATGGCTTTGTACATTTGAAAAACAGGACTCGGATGATGTGGTCAAACCTGAGCCTACCAGTGTTACTAAACCTTGTATGAGGAGTCAGATGCTTGCAACATTGAGTTTGAATTATGGGGAAATAAAGAGTAGATTAATTCCTTGTTTTACCAAGTGAATTGGATAAACCATCACCCCCATCGGGTTTCTAAGGAAATCCGATGAGGAGGGTAGCTGGTTACCCTGGTAGAACTAAAAGAAGATCTACCTACAAGGGCGTTGGCTCTGGAGAGCTAACAGCGGCCATCCAGCTTATTGACGTCAGTAAGGGCATACTACTTCTACTAACTAAATACATAAGAGGAGCATTCAAATATCTATTAGAAAAATGTTTCTTGTAACTGAACTTTAATTTTTGAAAAAAAAGTATCTTCAATGTTGATGTTTAGTTTGACAATTTAAACATGCCGAAATCCCAGGTCCCACAGTGCACTAATTGGCTCAGATGCGCAGACCGACTGCCACAGTCCATTTGGACCGATGGCGATTTGTACGGTGCATAGTTGTAAGCTCCCATCATTGTTTATGCCTCACATACAAACCGCAAAAGTCTCCATTTTAATCGGAAGTTGTAACACAGCTGAAAACCACCTCACAACCTTTTAAAGCTGTAACACTCAACGCATAGCTACCGTAGGATTCCATCGTGATCGTGTCAATGTCAAAATACAGCAATGTCATACGCGCTGTAAGCATGTGCTGACAGTGTAACGACAGCCGTGTGAAAAGTGTAATTGATGCAAAATTTTATATTTTTCGCTGCTCCAGAGAAGGAGAAATTTTTTTTTTTTTCATTTTATTAAATTGTTTCAACTGGTATTTTTTTCAAAATGGTTCGTTTATATTTGTTTATAAAAGTTTTTGGTTCTTTTTGAAGACCTTTGGATCAATTTGTAAAATACACCACTCTTCAAAAAGTATCAAAAGAGTAATCAACAGCGGCTCGGAAACCCTTCCCGTTATGCACAGCACATCGGAACAAGTAGCGCCCAAAGCATGGAACCTCCATAGGGGAAAGGGGGGCCTTCCCTTTTGCTATGTACACGCACTAAGAAATTTTAATGCCATATTTGGTACGATGTGTCCTTATTAGAAGGCATACAACAGTTATATGTTAGTGCCTCAACTGCTTCAAAGAAGGTGTCGAATGAAATCATCTAATGGAAAATATTGATATCACCCACATAGCAAAGCTACATGCATGCTCCATGTGCTAGATGCCACTTTTGTGTAGGTCGCCAGGTTGTCGGGAAATATGTCGCGACATGCATTTATTCTTGCTGTCGACAAGCATTGACTGATTGTCGATTAAAAAAAATCTATTATAAAAATTACCTTATATAAGCTTAAACATCGCCCATATTTAGCGATTTTCCTCACACTTTTCTATATTTTTTAAGCTATATTTTAAGTAGGTGCGTCGGCATCGCATCGTGTTTTGCCCAAAACAACCAGTTCCCTGCGGCATGTGTGCTAATGACGGGGAAATCCCGTATGACGTAGCCAAACTCACTCGAAAAGGCAGAGAACTTCCGAGCAATCGCGAAATATCGCTACACCTTTGGAAATCCCTTTTACTTAGGAAGAAGTCGCACGTGACTACCGACTGACTCGTGAGCCAGAGCCGACTTTCGGCAATAATTCGGAAGTCTGAATATGTCAAAATGCGAAACGAGAAGAAAAAGATAATTCGTAAGTTACAGGGGTACGGCCGCAAGTACTTCTTATTTTCAGCTCAAAATCTTACCTATTTTGTACGTTAAATGAAAGATTTGCCACCGTAACTAGTCATATCATTTTAAGACAATATGTTGGAAATAAAGCTTATTTTGCTGGCGGTCATGCGATTTTCAGGGTGCTGAATTGGTTCCATTCACTCACTACAATAGGCCCATGCGCTTACAGTTGTACACGTTGGAGTGACTCGCGTCATGTTACAATGCCAAACAGAACATGGCGAACTTCTGTACGTAAAAGCGTTTAGACTTTTTGGCGACACCTTGTCGATGTCGGATCTTGAAAGTTGACGATTGTCGACAATAAAACTCTAACGAACCAAACAACCTAAGATGTGGTTTCATATTTTTTTTTACATGATTACCCGTTATTAGAGAGAAAATGAAAGCAAAACTGGTGCATATGGTAAGGGCCTCCATAACTGCTGTTAGAGTAACAAGAAACTTTGATGGAAAATTAGTACTTGGGAGCATCTAAAGGATGATAGAAGTTGGAGTGATTAATTTCTTGGCCAAGTTAAAGGTACGCCCAATTCCCAGCCAAAAACGGCAACACCGCTGGGGGGTGTACGTAGAAGCAGTTCACGCGGCCAAGCAAAAGCCCGGGGCGTGTAAGCCAGTGCCAAGAAATTATTACTCAAAATATAGTCGAGGTGTATATGTCTGGATTTTATTTTAGTTTGCTGTGCATTCATAAAAAATTAAGGCACGCACGCTCAGTTTGCCGACAAAAATGCATTATGAGCCGGTCAAACTGACGCAAGCTGCATTGAGTTTGTCCGTGCATGAGTAACTTAACTATGAAGACATTAACCTCACTCATTAAAGTTATAAAGTATATTTAAGACATTTCTACATAGCAGTATGAAATTTGTTGCATTAATGTCTCAACTAAAAGGCATAAACACCAGACTGAACATTTCACGCACACGCCTACCAAAACTCTTTCTAAACACACATTGTACGCTCATGAACATACGCACCGTGCCGTCATAACAGAATCAAGGCATGGTTATCAACCAATTTGCTGTTGTGCCTCAAAACTGAAAAATTTGTTTAAAACTAAGAGATGAACTATCTTCAGATTTATATGAATGATGGAATGACACTCAGAGGGTGTGTGAATGCTTCTGTACGTCCTTTGTTAGCTCTTGTTTATGTCTCGCTTGAAGGGTGTCATATTAGAGACTACTTTTACACGAAAGCATGGCCTGGACTGTGACGCTGCCGATTCCCGTAGCAATGTTCCAAATTCGTCATCATGTTTGTTTGAGTGATTTGTAACCCAGCAACCCCACAGTGCCTAAATCATGGACATAGGTTTCGAGAGTGAAGTTCAATCATTATGTGCACGGGACGCAAAGGAACTATCAGTCTCATTAAGAGTGTGTTTCGTCAAGACCTCAAAGAAATCGGAAACAGAAGTGTACTCTAATTGGTAAATTTTTTGACAATGCGGAACCCGGGGGTCACCCTTTGGCGAGTCAAATCAATTCCCGAGCTTGTTTATTCCCTGGACGAAAGTTTGGTGTTGACATCACAGAGTGCTTCAGGAGAGGGTATCGAGAATCATGGGCTTGACATTTGTGAAAAACAGGACTCGGATCATGTGGTCAACTGAGGCATACCAGTGTTACTAAACCTTGTATGAGGAGTCAGATGCTTGCAACATGAGTTTGAATTATGAGGAAAATAAAGGTAGATTAATTCCTTGTGTACCAAGTGAATTTGGATAAAACCATCACCCCCATCGGGTTTCTAGGAAAATCCGCTATTGAGGATGGTTGCTGGTTACCATGGTTTAGTACTAAAAGAATCACCTACCGGGGTTGGCTCTGGAGATTCAACAGCAGCCATCCAGCTTATTGACGTCAGTAAGGGCATACTACTTTACTAACTAAATTACATAAGAGGAGCATCAAATTCTATTAAAAATGTTTTTTTAACTGAACTTTAATTTTTGAAACAAAAAAGTATCTTCAATGTTGGTTTCGTTTGACCAATTATTTAAACACGCCGAACGAAATACCCAAAAGGGTGTCCCACAAGTGCACTATTGGCTCAGATGCGACCGAGACCGACTTGCACGGTCCATTTGGAACGACGGCGATTTGTTATGGTGCTAGTTTGTAACTCCCTCATGTTTTGCTCGCATTTACAAACCGCAAAAGTCTCAATTTAAATCGGAAGTGGTAACACAGCTTGCAAAACCCACCTCACAACCTTTAAAGGCTGTAACACTCAACGCATAGCTACCGTTTGGATTCCATCGTGATGTTTGTCAATGGCAAAAAACAGCAATTGTCATTACGCGCTGTAAGATGTGTGACCAGGGCTAACAACAGGCCCGGTGTGAATGAAAGTGTAATTGATTGCAAAATGGATTATTTTTCGCTGCGTCAGAGAAGCGAGAAATTTTTTTTTTTCATTTTATTAACATTGTTTTCACATGGTATTTTTTTTCAAAATGGTTCGTTTAATTTGTTTATTAAAGTTTTGGTTACCATTGAATCAAAAAATTTGTTCAAATTGAATATCAGTGTTTGTCCAAGTGTACTCTGTATCGTTGAGTATTTACGGTGAGGTAATGAAGGCCAGGGTGTAATAAGGCCAATTGTATTTTCCTTCATGATTTTTTTGGGTCGGGTTCGTGGAGGGCCAACACAATTTTTTTTTCCTAATTTGCAATTTCCATTGCTGCCCACTGGCTCAAGGTGACGCAACAATAAACTTAAAGCACGTCAGTGATTTTTTTTTTGGGCATTTTGCATTTGAAAAATAACTTAAGCGAATTTTATGCCTTATCTGTCACTTTTAGACTACTCCTGCAAATTTCCAATATTTTGACTCTTTGGGTTTTGGGTGGATCGTGATGTGCCTTTCAAGACACATCAGTGATTTACCCCCGGCAAGTCAAAATATTTGAAAAATTTGCAGAAATAGCTTCAAAGAGAAGGATAAGTCTGTAAATTCCTCGTAAGTTATTTTCTCCAACTGAAAAATTAACAGAAAAGGAAAGAGCAGTGTTCAAAGATATGAACCTCATTCAATTATGTGTAGTAAAAGGTCCGTGGTCGGCAGTAAGACTAAATGTCCTATTTTGTCCTTAGTAAGTTGGCTTTTGGTCTTACCACTGGGTTTTGTACATTTTGTGACCCCACTTTTTCTGCTCCCAGTTGAATTCACAGCAGCCTTGATGGAATAAAGTCATTATGACCCCTGCACTTTCTTCCGTAAAGGCTGCTGAAATCAACCGGGAGCAGGCAAAGTGGGTGCAGTAAATGTACGCAACCCTTGCCACGAAGGATGTTAGTACATCCTGAAGAAACGAAGAACAACCAGACACCTGGTCCCGACAACATTGCCTGCCAGTATCTGGAAGAATCCCTATTCCATACAACTGTTAGAATTTTTTGTAAATAACACCTACCTGGTAACAAACCAGCTGCCTTTTCAACATCAGTCATCATCTCTACCAAAGAAAGGCGCCTTCCAACAACCCCAAAACTACAGAGGATTCACACTTCATCCACTGGCCTCTAAGATCTACAACTCCATGCTGCTCAACAGAATCACTCCTCACATAGATCCCATTCTCAGAAAGGAACCAGAACGGTTTTCGTAAAGCCAGATCAACATTACCTCAGATACTTGCCTCAGAAGGATCAACTAGAAGTTGAGAATTTCCAAGAGCAAAGCTTCAATTGTGTTCGTAAGGGGATTTTTTCCAAGGCTTTGACAGTGTTAACAGGGCTTGTAATGCTGCATATTCTCGCCAAATACGGTGGTCCCAGATGAGAATGCAAAGCAATTGCCTCATGTATGATAACCCATTAGCTTGTGACGAATGGATGGGCCACCACAAAGGAGTTCCTAACAACTACTGGAATCCTCCAAGGAGAACTTATTGCTCCCATATCTCTTTTACGTCGTGAGGTGATACATCCTTCAGACAGAGCTTGACATCATGAAACGACAAAGACTCACATCAAACCAAGCGTTCCAGACGTCACACGGGTCAGCATCTCACAGACCTTGACTACGCAGATGCTCTAGCTCTAAACAGCCTGATCTGATAGTGGTCACAAAGATCTACTAACATCATGAGAATGCGTGCAGACAAAGTGGCCTACATCTAAATGCAAGAAAAAGACTGAATATATGACTGTCAATGAGGAAGTCGATCATCAACCTATCTGGCACAGCAGATGGTAGCCAATCAAGAGGTCAAGGACTTCAAGTATCTAGGGTCCGATGTTGCCGACAGCCCAAGAAAGACTTCCTGTCACCCAAAGGAAAAGCTTGGAATGCCTGCAATAAACTACAACCACTTATGGCAATCTGGATCTCCAATTCAACACCAAGCTGAAATTCTTGAGAGCCTGTGTAGAGCGTATGCTGTTATATGGATCTGAGACGTTGACCATGAAGAAAGAGTACAGGATAGGAATGGATGGCACCTACACCAAGCTTTCTTATGCGAGTACAAAACATTTTATCCTCGGCTGCGAAGCGAGCACAATTGACCAAAGATCAGATATATGGAGATATCCCTCCCCCATTTAATCTGAGTTGCCCAACGCCGGTGCACGATTTGCCGGTCACTGTCATCGTGCGACTTGACCAAGTAGTCTCAGAGTCACATGTTGGAAGTACCATGCCAAAACAGGGGCGTCGCCCCTTTAACTACATTGATTGTGATTGCTCGAGACATCCAGCAGGATCCAATCTGACATCCCCAACCTAATGACAACAGGGACATTTGGCCGCTACATGGTGCACAGCATCTCGGCTGCGGCCGTTCGATATATAGAGACATATCCTTGTTGCAAACGTGCCAAAAATAGATTTGTTTTTATTTTCCGATTTAGCAAATCAATGATATTGTCTTTAAGTGCAAAATCTGACAGGTCCTACCAGAATGCATCGCGCAACATTTTGTATCACCAAGAATGATTTATTAACCATAAAACAAAAACGGGAGGGGGTTAAGACCAAAATTGTAGATTTAAATCAGATCTATGACTGCCCTTAGTGCAATCTATTTTTCAAAATGGCTTATGCTTTCAAAGAAACAAAACGACAGACGCACGCACCCATTGGATTTCACTGCTTTATTCTGTTATCAATACATTTTAGACGATGACGGAATCGAGTCTGTTTCGTTTTGTTTTCATTGAATATAATAAGCCTCCACAATGTTGCAATATACAATTTGTTTAGGTTTAAAGAGAAAATATAATCACTAGCGTACCCAGCCGTGGTGCTGAGGCAGCGCGCGCACCCAGGGGTTTGCCAAACTTATAAACAAAATCAGCCTATTTTTCTTATCAGAGGTACTCCAGACTTGGACACCCCTATAATACAGCAAGACCTGTTGCAGTGGGATTAAAATTACTTGAACAGGAAATACGTACACCCACTTGAGTGCCACAAGCTACACGGAGGTTTGGCACATTCTTGGACTAATTACGCATCACGAAATAGTGCATTGTTCCTCCTACAGTCTGATTAATAATTTGTTGTACAGATCGCTCACACATGAGCAAGTAGGAACTTGTTTTTGCACCTCGTTTTCGATGCGCATTGGTTAAGTATGTGCCGAACCTCCACGTAGCTGGTTGCAGCGTACATGAAGTGTGCGTATCTCCTGTCCAAGTAATTTTTAATCCCACTGTAGCTCACACAGGTTCCAGGCTCGCGTGTATTTGTTACTGTCAACAAATTCATTAATCCACTGTAAGTCAAGTTTCACCGGAAATTTTTTGTATTTAGAATGTTGTGTATTATATAATTTGAGATCCAATGTGGGCTTTGGAAAAATAATAATTTGCAAGTTTTTGAGTGAAGGGTTGCTTATATTTTATTTTATCTTTTTATTTGTTTATCAAGTATAACATTAGATCTACTAACATGCGTAATTTTAACCAAATGGCCACCAAATTGTTTCACCAAATTTTGGCGAGTGCCCCATTCTTTAAAATATCATAGAAGGCAGGTGGCTGGGAATGTTGGTACTTATTTTGGTGTCCACTGATAGAGGAACCATAGATATCCTTGATTACCAAATCAAGTTCATAGTTTTGAATTATGGAAAGTCTATGGGTTGTATTCCCCCCCACCTCCCTGGTTGTTATATTACAAATATAGCCTGCACATTATTTTTTGGCATTCAGTGCTCATTCATAACAAGAATTGCTTTGATAAATATCGTTTTTAAACTCAAATTAACTTATGAATAGGATTGTGCTAAGTGCTAAATCAGGTTTAGAGTTTTGATCTTATTATTTGCATTCCTTACCAAAAGCAATACTGCAAGTTTGTTTTAAATTTCTTGTTAAATGGCCTGTTACCATGTTCACCATAGTTGGACTGTGGGCCATTTCTCAACCCCATGGATGACGTGGTCAAAGCACAGTTGGTCATGGTCAAGCAGTTCTATCATGGTTGACAATTTCCGCCGGGCTGTTGGAGGGGCTGCACCAGAGGGGGCACTCCCCTTGGAATTTCAAATTCAGACAAACAGGTTTTTAAGCAATAAATTGCATACCAAATCGGTATTTTTAACTTATAGAGTTAATCTTGGTAAGTTAACCCCTATGATGTTTCACTCCTCCTGTATTTTAGCCTACTGCGCCCCGGGGCTGCGTATGTTGTTTTGTGTCCATGACACAAAGTAATGCCCATGGCCCATGATTGGGCAAATGTTATAAAATGGGTACATATCTATATACTTCATGCCCAACAGTTTTCTGATATATAAATAAGTTTAGTTTTAGGCATGCAATAAATGATCCCATTTTGATTTACATAATTAGCAAAAACTTAACATAAAATTTAACATACATCAATGAAGGAAAAGAACTAGATCCAG
Organism: Ophioderma brevispina; assembly: GCA_023653785.1. Lineage (NCBI taxonomy): Eukaryota > Metazoa > Echinodermata > Ophiuroidea > Amphilepidida > Ophiodermatidae > Ophioderma > Ophioderma brevispina. The sequence continues at coordinate 21,268 of JAMKCH010032767.1, forward strand.
CAACGACACCATTATAGAATTTGTTTAAAACTATTTATTGCTTATATTCTTATTACATTTGCAAATGAAACAAAACGATTGTCCTATTTTCACATTCAGGTGTCACTAAAAAATTGAAATACTGATTTTACCCGTGATGTAAGCTTTCCATCAAAAAATCCTCACCTGAAAAGGATTAAGGCACTATCATTGATTTGTACAAAAATGCGTCCAAAATCAGATTTCTGCATGTTTGTAACAAGTAAGGTATCTCTACAATACCCTGCAATTTATAATATCAAAGCACCCTAATAAAACAAAATCGTCTAGTTTAGTCATACTGTCCGTACGGACACTTACTACAACACGTATTTGGATGGAGAACAAATCTCTGAACACTGTTGTTTTGGCTTCCTTTTCGGTAGATTTTTCAGTTGGAAAGACAACTTATGACAATTCTACAGACTATCCTTCCACTTTATAAGCTATTCCTGCAACATTCATATGTTTGACTCTTTCATGTGGATCACTGAAGTGCCTTTTAAGCGAAAAATGTTTTCTTTAGTACAAATGTGAAATTTCTATTTCGTATTGGAGAACATACGAAATTCATCCTATTTTTACTTGAAATATAAGCAAAGCAAATCCCTTTTGTTCTTTTAAGACAGTTCTGTAACCCAATATTGTAGCCAAATACAAAGGTAATAGTCTATTGATAGTCCCAATCTATTGAAATACTATTATGACACAATATTTGGGTGCCTCAAAATCTCTTGTTGCACCTTTAGTGGTCTGAACCTTAAGTTCTAAATAGGACATGCACATTAACTTATTTCACTTCTTAAATCACTGAAAAGAGCTAAGTATCTGATTCGCATCACCACCAAAGTTATGTTGAGAAATGCCACTGAAAAGGCTCACTGCTCATCTATGAACCTTGTATGTTGGCAGCAGTACCGTACACTTTCATTCACACAACTGCTTATTCAGCACCAGTACAGCAGTGCACGTGATCCTGTTTCAGTTTGTAAAATATCACTTCTGGGGTGGCCTATTATAAAAATGGCAAACATGATACTTGGTGGCTTGTTGAGAGGTTTTTGTGTCACCTGCCTTATGGCAGAAAGACACATAGGGATCACTTTGTCCACTGTTTGTGCCTGTTGTTGTGAAAAAGGGTTAACATTTGCCTTGAATATCCACTACTTTGATGGATGCGAAAAAAACCCAAACTTGGTCAAAGGTGCAACATGACATCCCCTATTTGTTGATGATGTCAAATGTCCACATACCAAGGCAAAGGTCATGTGAGGCAAGTTGTAAAATCGGCGGCAAATGTAAAAGGAACCTCATTTGAAAAGTTGAAGTTCAATTGGAACCATACGTGTGTCAGGTGCAACATGGGATACCTCATTTGTTTTTGAGGTGAAAGATCACATACCGAGGTCAAGTTGTAAGATAGGCTGAAAATGTAAAATTGACCTCATTTGAAAAGTTCCATAGAAACCAAACTTGGTTTTTAGAGTTTACATGCAATCCCTCATTTGTTTATGAGGTCAAAGGTCACATATGGCCTATCATTCACAAACCGCGATGGCAGACGACACAAGCAGTCCGAGGACCAATGTATTTTTACAAAGTGCTATAGGTTTAGTATGGGTGCAGTGAGCCTGTTTCACAAAATATAACTTCTGTGGTAGCTTAATAAGAAAGTGAAACATACTTTTGAGGTTGCTAAGTGGTTTAAAAAGTAATAACGATGGCATATTTGGCTTTTCACTTTAGGTGTGATCTAATACAAGCATTCCAAATATGCAAAAAACCCGGATTCTATAAACATTGGGGTCCTCATGTCTCTTTATTGCACTTTGTAAAAACCTGTTGCATTTTATAATATGCCAGCATCAGAAGTTATATTTTGCAAAATGAAACAAAACATGCTCACTGCACCAACAAAACATACTGCACCAACATGATCAGTTGCACTGGTTCTGCTACAAATTTAGTGTGAAAGAATTAAATTGTTGAAATGAATAACAGTAGGAATGTCAACAAAGCATACAATTTAAAAAATTCAAAGCATATAACCGTTAAAAGGTCAATTTTCATACATACAAATATTTGGAATACATTCATAAATTTGATATGAAAACAAGGTAAATACAATCAATGGGCCATATCACAGATTTTTAATTAAGGCACTGTCAGTGATTTGCTAAATCAGAAAATTGAAAAAAAAATCAGATTTTTACGTATTTGTAACAAGCATAAAAAGGTTTATTTCTTCCCCCCCCTACTACCCTGGCAAATGACCAAATGCAACCGAATAAGGACAAAATTAGATATTTAAGTCTTTACTGTCCATCCGGACAATTACTACAACACGTAAGTGAATGGAGAATCAAGTCTTTGAACACTGCTGTTTTCATTTTCTGTCATTTTTTCAGATGGAAAGATGACTTATAACAATTGATTCTACAGACTTATCCAACACTTTTAAGCTATTCCTGAAAATGTTCAAATATTATGACTCTCTCGGGTGGATCACTGAGAGTGTCTTTAAGTCTTTGTAACTGGAGAATGATTGACAAAAGTGATCATATGCGGTGCTATCATGTTGTCACCCATCAAGCGCCGCTATGGGCATTTTGTACGTGCATGCACACACACACACACACACACACACACACATATAGACATATTCTAGAAATGTAATACCATATCCATATGTTTAAAAATTACACTTAGAATAAAATACCAGTATTTTAATTTTTTGTTTTAGGTTAAAATGAGTTGGTTCCATTGTCATATTGTTTTTGGATGATGGGCTGACTTAGAATCAACTTGTAATTCATCCTCTGCCATACCCAGTGCAGTGTAAGTTAAATTGTTTCACTATCAGATGAATAGACATGCTCATTTTTACAATTTCATTCAAATTTAATTAAAACAAGATGATTCCTGCACCATATAAACTTCAAAATTGCAAACCGAGTAGATAGCACTATTTTAGTGGTCAGAATGTAGAAGCAACAGGTAAGACTTTTTTATAAAACATCAATGTGTTAATTTGTGTTTTTTACACGCAAAGGTTAAGGATGTAAAAATGTATTAAAAACAGGTGATAGTTTAATGATTCTAAGCACTGACGCTTAAAGTGTAATGCCTGTTTTAATACAACCTATACCTTTGCTCGTAAAATATCAAAATTAATGATAAAAAGAAAAAGTGTTTAAAAAAGTGTTATCTTTGAATTTTACAGCGAAGGAGTACATCTTCAATTTTCTCAAAGTAATCTCTAATCTGTCATACAATGCACTTTTCTTCTAAAGCTGTTGAAATACATGGGGGGAGAACGGAGGGCCAAGTGAAATTTGGGGCAAAGGAAATCTGGAAGCAAAATAACCCAACATTTGCCAGATTTTGGCCAATTTTTTGCCAAAAATCCGTAATTTTTTCTGGCTGGGGGAGGGCAAACTGGGAAGAGAAAAATATTTGGGGGGGGTCATTGCCCCATGGTGCCGCCACGCTCATTGCTCTGCAAGATTAGGAATATCTGTTACTGAACCATATTAATGGACTTGCGTATCAGGCAACCAGCTGGACCTGTGAATTTGAAATAAAATCGTTGGCCACCAGTCACATAGTTGACATTCTAAATTCTGGATTTTTGGAGCAAATGCATATATATATATGTTTGTTTTGACTATACAAAATTTCCCTAAATACAAACATCAAGTGGTATTTAATTAGTAAAATATTCAATTAACTAATTATGACTTATCTGCAAAACTTAAAATTGTCGGCATCACATACTGACATATTTGTCGAAAATCATTCTGTGCAGGCTATAGCATCGTCTCTCATTTGAAATATTCCCGTTTCCCATAGTGATGTTTTTGTGCAAACATAGTTTCAGTTTATGTAGATTGTTATTTTGTCAGTTCACAGTCAATTTTGTGAGTATTTGCTATACACCTCTGCAAATTGCTATTTTGGTATTTCACATAGTGACATTCGCCTATCTAACTAAATTGAGTTGATTGTTAAAGATTATGAAATTTAAAATGTTTTTGTGATGTCAACGAGGTTTTAATTGAAATATGTTAATTAACAGTATTGTTACCAAAATTCAAAAAATAGACACAGTTCAAAATGCATTTACATTCTTGAAATGCAATTTTTGCAAATTACGTCAGTATGTGAGAGGCCAATGAAAAAATGGCCAATAGAATGATTTTCAAAGTGGAGAGGTCACCACTTGGACACTTATCTGACCCAAGTTTCATACTGTACTGTCCATTTTCTCTGCAGCTATGATAAGGTCTGAAATGTTTCAAATTAATTTTGAAACTGGGGGGGCAGTATCAAATGCCACACCGACTAGCATACTACCCTAGTAATCTTTGAGCCATCTTTTCGTTTCCCCACATAGCTTTCCCCTTTCCCACACCAACTAAAAAAAAAACGAAACAAAAAACTTCAAACCAACATTGGAACACACACATATACACGAGACTGACATGCACACTATCACACAATCCCCTATGCTTTAGCCAGGGGGATAAAAAAATGGGGTGAAAATATTTATACTGAAACCATGCTATGACACCTCGTAATCTCATCCTTGTTTTCGTTACTTTTTTTCATAAGCAATTCTCCTGGTTAGCTCCAATCTGTCTTAGCAGGGCATTTCTCTTTCCATATCTATGGAATTACAGAGGGTTTCCTGTTGTCTACGAGTCATGTAGGGTATGGTTTCAGTTACCGAACCACACGGGAACAGCTTGTATACCGGATAGCCCGCTTTGACCTGCAAGTACGAAAATAGGAAATTAGAAATTTCATAATTTGTACCCAAAAAAATCTTTCTCAGCTTTTCACAGGGGATATTTTTCGATTAGAAAGCTTTACAACATTTAGGCAGAAATTAGAATTTTTCACCCTTTTTTAGGGGGGAACCTGTTATGTGAAATCTTTTGTGCACCTTTAAGATTCAAAGTCATCTTAAAGCCACTGACTTATGGCTAAATCTACACAAGTCCCATGGTGAAAGGTTATGATGGAAGCCATCTCCAAAAGCCATGACTTAGTGTCATAACCTATACGAATCTAACCATGGTTGAAAGGGTTAAGATGGAAGCCATCTCCAAAGGCCACTGACTTATGTGTCGACCTATACAGATCTACCATGGTTGAAAGGGTAAGATGGCAGCCCTCTAAAGCCACTGATATGTGTCATAACCTATACAGATCTACCAGTGTTGAAACGGTTAAGATGGAAGCCATCTCAAAAATCCACTGATAGGTGTCATAACCTATACAGAATCTACTAGGGTAGGGGGGGTGGGGGGGGGGAGGGAGGGGGGGGGGGGGGGGGGTGGGGTGGGGGGGGGGGGGGGGTTGAAACGGTTAAGATGGAAGCCATCTCAAAGCCCTGATAATGTTCATAACCTATACAACTACCAGTTAAAGGGTTAAGAAGGAAGCAATCTCAAAGCACTGACTTATGTGGTCTAACCTATACAGAATCTACAAGGGGGAAAGTTTAAGATGAAGCCATCTCAAAGCAACTGACTTATGTGTTGTCCAGAATCTACCAGGGTAGAAAAGTTAAGATGGAACATCCAAACGCACTGACTTATGGGTTATAAAAAACCTATTACAGACAAATCTACCAGGGTTGAAAGGGTATACGATGGAAGCCATCTCAAAAGCCACTGACTTATGTGTTTTTCCAAAAAATCTACCAGGTTGAAAGGGATAGGAAAAGAGGAAGCCATCATCAAAGCACTGACTCTCCAAATGTTTAACTAATCAGAATCTACCCCAGGGTTGAAAGGGTTAACCTCACTGAGAACTGCCTCTTGATTGGCTAAAGTCGAATGCCATCCATGTATTTGCGCAACGCAATGACATTGTAAGAACTACTGTTTCCTGAAAAAGTAACAGGGGAATATTATTTCGAACTAGTTAAATTGTTGATTAACCAATACCACACATTTTTGATACTTTTACACAGATACTTTGGTAATTGCTAGTAAACTATACCTATCAACGTAAAGCTCAATTTTGTCTATGTATTGCAAAAGAAGGAATTTTGTAATTAGAATATAGGCGATATATCTGATAATTCAACGGCTGCTGGGAATGTCCTTCCATATGAAATCGCTGGAAATTGGCGCCAAGTGCATGTCCTAGTGCTCACCCATTAGTTTTTCAGTTGGCGATTTTCAGGAGTCATGGAGATAGGGTCATTTTAGTGAGGTGTCACTATTTCTCAATGGACAAACAGAAATTGGCATTTCCAGCTCTGCTTGGTTAATTACAATCGGATATACTGATTCTAATTCAAAATTCGCTTCTATTGAATGACAAATATCACTTTTGAGCATTACCATTCGCATGTATAGTTTTCTAGACATTCCCATTCTACTGTACACAAATTTTAAATTTTGGAAATTGGGGGCACTCTTCAATGTTTTCTGGTATTAATGTAGCATATACACTACCTATTCAAACCGACAACTTGTCCATCCCATTCCAAGTTGGTTGTGCCAAAACAGCACAGCTCCTACTTGGCAGGGATTCCAAGCTCCCACATTCTATAATTGAGGGAATGTTGAAAATGGTTTCATTCTTGTTTTTTTAGTTAATAGAAAAGGGGGACGTTGAACTGGAAATTATCCCATAATTCATTGCAACTATTTGTACACATACATACAATGTATGCCAAGACCCAGAGTTTTGATGAACAGTCTTGAAACTGCCGATATAACTTACCAGCCCATTCTAGGTACCCCCGGGGGTCTCATAGTTCTTTTGATTTCACCATATTTTCCATTTTTTCTGATTGGAAAATATCATCAGTTAAAAAAATTAATCTGGCATCCCAAGACAGGTGCATACAAAGCATTTATATGGTCGCCTTATGTTTCACCAAGTTCATATGAATTGAACAAACATGAACAATATGCAATTAGCTCATTAGTATTAATGACAATATGCAAATAAGTGTACATGTAGAGGGGGTAACATTTTCTATCACTGTACTAAAGTAGTCCGTGCCATGCATCCAAGTAGGAGTGCTGGGTCATTACATTTTTACCACCACAACCTGATGTACAAAAATTAGCACGCAGACCAACAGCACAAACTCACAAAACCAACCTTTCCTTAGGTTGGATTTACCGCAAAAATTGCAGTTTTGCTACACACCTTTCAACAGCTCTTTGAACTGACTGCTCATTTTGAGTAGCAAGTATAATATTGCACCTGTTCACTCCCCAATCTTTGACTAGTGACAGCCCGTAGTCCATCAAGACAGGTTAGGCTCAGTAGTGGGCTTCATACTGGTTCGCATTAGTCTGAAAACAAAATCAGGATAGAGAAAAGAAATTCACTGAGGGGATAATATGACCATGTGAGACCTTAGGAGCGAGGGCTAAGAAGGCAAACACCACTTAATCACCCACAAAGAGATTAAAAGGTTAGGATTGGTTTGTTATAAGTCCCCCTTGGTTGGAAGGCCATTTGTTAAGCACTTAAGAGGCCAATAGCACAAAGCGCTATGTAAATCTCTGCTACTACGATTATTCTTATAGCACAAACCCTCAAGATCGGGATCAAGTCAAATTTTGTAAAATAAGCTTTCTCAAGGATATCCCCTAGTGAACCAATTACGAGAGCATCAATGATGCATAAGACCCCCCTTGTATGGTGGAAC
>JAMKCH010032768.1:0-15429 GCA_023653785.1 Ophioderma brevispina
GTTCCGTGGCCTCTGATTATCCAAGGATAAACAGCCCTTACAGCACCTTTTTTGACTTTATATTTAGTTGACATCCGAGCTTCGGGAGCCATTAGGAGCTGGTTCTTCAGTAAGGCAGTCTGTCCGTGGACACGTCCCACTATTGGAAGTGAAGTTTTTGCTCTGGACTTCGCCAGGACTCTTTGCAAGTTCGCATCTTAATTGTAATCTTGCAGCAGCCGCTTCGCGTCACAAACAGGTGGTAAGTTTAGTAGTTCATAATTAACAACTTTATTATCATATCTTTGATTATTGATACCGTAATCCGATGTTTGAATGAGATTGATTTAAAACACAACAATTAAATATACTTTTGTTCTAATTTTGTAAATCATTCACAGTGTATGTCTAGTTATTCAAGTTCACGGAAGTTTAATCCGTAGTTTTGAGGTGGTTTGGCTTGGTCAGGTGACCGTAACAATGAAATCATTTTTTGGCGGTAATAAAAAATTCCCATGCGTTTCTTTAGCGTGGATTAAAAGTTTTTCGACTACGCAAAAAATTAATGAACGAAGATGATAGAGCAACGAATGAAAGTATTTCCAGATAAACTTTAGATTAAATACGATTTCAGATCAAAATACCCGGTTCCAATGCGATCCAAAACGTGTTAGCGCTACGTATGTGCTCGGCGAAAAACATTGGCCATAGTAATACAACGTGCATTCCATCGGAGTTGATTGGCAAATCGTATGTCTGTCGTGCACACTGCGCAGGGGAACAGATGGCAAAAAATTAACACTCTACTATACATTTCTGATTTTTTTTTTACAAGAGAAGTAATTTGGGAATTTTCTACATACAAAATAAATACAAACGTCATGTTGCCCAGGTGAGAATTTCACATTCCTCTTATCTCATTCCTACATCACCCCCCCGATATAAAAGTGAGGAGGCTTTCACCAGAAATTTATGTTACCCCTATCCTCTTCTTACTGGAACACATTCCTTGTTTTACCTGTGGAGTTTGATAACAGCATATTTGCATTCTCTGCTTGGCACATTGATACCCCTTCACTCCACGTCACACCTGATCCTGGAAATATCGGTAGCACCGACCAGCGCTTCATTCCAAGGCAGGACAATACTACTGTAGAAATGCACATTGAAATTAAATAGTTAATAGAAAAAAATTTAATATTTTGTTGCTTAAAGTCATACACTAACGATTTTGAAAGAAAAAACTGCTTAAAATTAAAGGAGAAAAGAAAAGATTTCTATAAAACATATACAATTGGCCCAAACACCCTAACTCGTTAATCCATAAAGGTGAATGAAGATGTTTATCATGGTTATGGTCGGGGCAATGTTTTTTTTTATGTTTTTTAAATCAATTTTGCATTATACAAAGTGACTTATGGTAGCTTATTATCTCTGCATAGTGGTAGGTATACTTCACTATGATTACAATAAGCTCATCACCAAGGTCACAGTTTCGTAGGTTGTAGCTTGTACAATACTTGACATGAACTGACCTTGTGTAATCCGGGTATCCTATATCTACCCCAAATCATACCCAGGGTGTATTTTCTAAATACATTGGTGAACGAAAGCTCTGAACTGTGCCAAGAGAATTAAAATTTTACTAGCTCATATTGAATAAACGTACAAGTGTATTACGTTTGTGGAGATTTCTTGTAAACATATTGTAGTACTGAAATCACCGATATATAATGATGGACCTACCTAGTTTCATTCGACAGGATAACGCACGCGACGTATGGGTCAGTGCAGGCAGCCGAGAGCCGAAGGCTCGAGGGCTGCCTGCACTACCCATACGTCATGCACTATACCCTGTCGAATGCACTGAGGCGTGGTCCTATCCGTCATATACTTAGAAAACAAATACAAATCATTACATTCGACATTAATCTTAACATAAGTTATATAAATTTTAAGGTAGTTTTTAAATAATAAAACACTTCTACACTCCATATCCCAAAGTTATACGCCTATAAATAGTGCCAAAATAGTGCAATTCAATTTTAATTTGTTTTGAAAATGATCTGGAAGTGGGAGAAAGATCGGAACTCTTCTAAGACGATTAGAGTGCCTAATCTTTCTCGCACCTCCTGGCAGGTTTTTTGTTTTTTTTTTTTTTTTTTTTCAAACCAACCCATTAGTGCTGAACGGTCGGCATGGATGGAAGAAAGATAGACTTTTCGCACTGCCCTCCTTTTTCAAAACAACCCCATCATAACTATTTGCATGTAAATGCATATGTTTTCTTCTATATATAACCAATTCCACCCCACTGTATTAGAGTTGATGTTAGAGACCAACGCAGACATGCATGGACAAACATGACTGGTTTCTGCATCATTGAAAACGTGATTTTTTGTGTGAATTTTGGTTCTTGAAGTAACTCATTCTCAGGGCTTACTATTATATAGGCCAACATGAATATAGCCCATTTCTCTACCTTTGTGCAGTGATGGCATAACATTGACGGCAGCTTTTACGCACGCGTAAAGGTATGCCATCTTTGTGCGGCGAGTGTAAAACGCCGTCGGTTTAAGCCATCAGCGCGTGCGGTTTTACTGGGTGCGCCCATCAAATATCATCGCGCTGACGTCACTGCACGGGTTAGCAGCTAACTTTCTGAACGGCGTTCGAACTTGACAATTAATAAAATAAGTATTTTATTATGTCAAACGTTCGTCCTCTGAGAGTACAAAAAAACTTGCTCTCGTTAATTAAGATGGTACGCGTTTCGGCAGAAACAGGACAAAATAACATTATTTAAATGGTCTGCGCATGTGAATCAACTAATACTTTATAACGAGAACCATCTTTTTTCAAGACACAATAATCTATGTCATGACTGAACACCATAGATTTAGATCTAAGTTTCGTAGAAGTAATATACGAGGCAGACAGGTTGCTTGATAATTGAGCAGTAGTCCGATATCAAGGTTGACGGTAGTCTAGTTACGACTAGACGTTGTGACTTTGGTGACCCCGCGTGCATTCTCTGATGCCCCGTGCATTATCTGAGACCCGTGCAATTATCTGACATAGTCCAGTGCATTCGATAACAATAGATAATCTAACACGGAAGTATTGCCATTTATAAAGTTCCTGCACCTGGTAACGTTTGAGAGGTTATATAAGTGCTCCCCTTGAACACAGTATGGTTAAATTGCAACTTTTGTGTTTGCTAGCTTACCTTTTAAAAAAACCCACTACATTTTCTGATTCAATATAACCTGAAGTTTCCGTAATTTCTTTATACCTTACATTCATCCTCCTTGTCCTGGTGTTTCGCAATAACAACAAAAAGAAGGAACTGAACATCAATAGCAGGGTTTTCTCTCTGTAACTCTCTTTAACATTTTCAAAAAAACACTCTGTGGCAATTTCGGCGTGACCGTCAACTTTTATGCATATATTCTCAATCTATATTTAGGCCATTTCGATATGCCGGGATATTGCCTTTGCCTTAGCTGTTCTGAACAATATCATACAATACATTACAATTGTGTATTGATTGATCATAAAAATCTCATATGTCGCAAGATATGTAACTCGTTACCATTTGATGTCAAATCTCCAATTAAAATAATAATAAACGTATTATTAGCACACCCTACACCACACACCGCCATATCTGAAGTAACACACCGATATTAGAAAAAGACATCGCCTGATGAGGAAAGAAGGATGCCGTCTATAGTTTTGGGGTTTAGTGATCAACGGATGAATTTGAAATAGTCCACTCATAAAGCGTATTATAATATATTAATATATATACATATATATATAAATTGCAAAGTATAGACCTCAGGAAAGAGGCACCTTTCTCTGAGTTTCACGGTAAACCCTCACTTACGATCATGGGTACGTCTTTCCAGCGGTCTATACTTTGCAATTTATTTTACGCTCTCCTGTAATGGATTTGAGCACCTTAATTCCAAGATATTCCCTGTAATATCTGTTACTAGATATACTAGATATATATATATATTATATATAATATTATCTATATCTATAATATACTCAATCTGCAAACAGTACCGTTTTTCGAACTTTGTGTTCTCATCAGTGCAAGATCGGAAGAGCTAAATGCATCCCAATGAGAATCAAATGACCCGTAAGACCCCTGAACCCCACTCCATCAATCACGCCACACATTGTTTATGAATACTAGAGTGCTCAAACTCATTGAGTGAGCTATGCAAAATGCTAATAAGTATTACTCTTGATAAAACATCAGGCTACCTAAACCATGTACATATATATATATTATATATATAGATTATATAATATTATATAATTTTCAAAGTATCGACCTTACCAGGAATAGAATTCGTGACTCTGAGTTTCATGCCAGAAAGCAATCGTCAGACTACAGGATGGTCATAAATTTTGTTCGTAAAGACCTCAATGGATTGCAAGAAATTACATTCCATGGTGCCATAAGAAACCAACTATGCCAGGAGTTGGTCTGTACGTACTCAGAATATATATATATATATATTATATATATATATATATATAGAGAGATAGATTATCTAATGAGTATAGATATTATATATATATATATATATAAATAAATTATTACAAAGTATAGACCTTCTGACAAACCGTTACTCTGAGTTCACGTATACCCTCACTTACGATGACTGGGTACCGATCTTCAGACGATGATGACTCACGTCGGGTCTAACACAGTAGACATCTATGTATTACTGCCATGGTGCCTAGAAACAAACCTATCCAGGAAGTTCGCAATGCCCTGTAAATAATACTGTTTACTATGATGTTATATATATATACATATATATTATATATATGAAACCTCCCCAGATGCCCATTAAAATTAACTAGCAACATATATTCAGTGGCAGTGTGGTTCCCTGGTGTTGGGATTTTCATTTTCGCATGTTGTTTCCGGGAGGCATGAACACTAATGAAATTCCAAAAACAACACCTCCTATTACATAAAGAAAGTTAACGACTTCAATGATATAATAGCACTGTCAAATCAGGACTTGTCTGTGCCATTTTTATCATTAGATGCAGCCATTGTGCTGTCTTCCAGAGTCTGGCTTGGTGAAATACTGTTACATACAGGGAAGCTTAGGCTCATTGCACACATCGCATAAACTAATATATTTAGGCCTTTCTTTAATGTTAGCCTCTTTGGAAGGCTTATGAGACAATCTTGGCATCACTTACAGCTCCATAGCAAAGGACGGCTAATGCAACATTTTTCCTGTTTTCTTCATTTATTTTAAGTAAAAATATGAAATGCAATGGATGCAATGCTCTAAGCTTTGTGTTTTTTTTTCAAGATAGCATGCAAGTGTATTTGGGGGATAATGCACTTTGCGTATATGATAAAGTAGTTGTAAGAGACCAACTTAAAACTGATTTGAAATTTACTATATGATTATTATAGAGGATCTCTTTATTTTCCTTATCTTGAGGTCCTTTGCATATGAACGAAAAATAGTTACGAAATTTAAGGTAATGCTTCATTCAAAGGCCACACTTTAATAAAGGGTCGTGTCCGAGTCCACTTGGAGGAACCCTTTCTTTCATCTGCCATCATGTTTCGGTCCACTTTATAATCCACATGAAATACATAAAACTTAAGTTTCATTATTATGACGGAATCGCATATGGATACAATCCAGTTTAAACGCCCAGGGACCCGTTTTCCCAAAACTCGTGCGTAATCCTAGTGCATGCTAACTCTGCGTATATCCTACATAACAGACCTTTTCATACCAGTTATACAGTGTTTGGGATAATTGTCCACTCAGCATGACATAACGTAGATTACGACTGAGTTGCGAGAACGGACCCTGGTTTTTAGACTGAACAAGGACAGGAATAAAACACATTCACGATAAACCCTGGTAGAAAAACAAAACTTATTTTTGTGATTTGAACGTAAAATAGCTGAAGAAAGGAACTGTATTTGAATCATGTCATGGACTCGCATAGTTGCATCGAGCAAGCGGGAAAGAACGGAAATGAATAGTATTATTAAGCTACAGTATAAATGAAGGATGTTCTATTCCACGTCATGAAAATAACCAGAAATTGTCGATGTAAGGAATATAAGAAAGCATGGACAGTCACCTTTCAATATTTACCAGCAAGATGACACGGTGTCATTATAATACAGTGTCCGTTTGACTGAGTGCCTACCACCCATGGGTCTATTGTGTTCTCATTGAGTCCTGTATGCATCATTTGTTCAGCGCTGCTACCAAAATGGCCTCATCTACTAGGTCACGGTTTATTCCGTAACTGTTATGGTAGTATGGCACTCTTCATGGGGGGACCCACTCAGTTTTCTCATACACAGGGTCCGTTTAAATGGTCGAATCAAATAGTTCACCAAAACATAAATAAATCACAGCATAATGGGCTGATTTAGAAGACACACACCTTACGCTATACCAGTTGAAGGACATTAAATCCAAGATGTTTTACGGGGCGTCCAGAGCTTTTCACCCATTCACACTTCCTTGTCCGAAAGGGGTCTACAAATTCTCTCAAGCCTTCTATCGCGCCCTGTTCTCCTACTCATTTCACGGTGGCTAATCCTTGCTTCAAACATTCCAATAATCTTTTTTTTAACTCTAAACACTGGGCTCACCTTTGCACAGCGATTAATGCCGGAGAAATTTGCTTCTTAAATTACTAGCGCATGCGCCAGTTTCAAAACAGTATGCGGAAATCAGAGCTGTGTACAGCGGTTGCAAGGGATATAGAGCAGGAGCAGAAATATCATATGGTCCTTATTAGGGTTCGTTCAGCCACTACATCTACGTTGGACACTGTAGGAGGAGTTTAGTATGGACCCCTACATCAATGGCAAGGTAGTTAGTGGTTTCAAATTATGGTGTCACTTTTCAATAAGGGCCAATTTAGGAGGGTTGAGGGACCACAAAATAAGCGGAGGGGGAATTGAACATATTCATCAAGGAGACGAGGGGGGAAACGTGAACTTTAAATGCGAAATTTCATAAATTCAGTGGAGAACTTTCGAACGGAATAGAATTTTGCATTCAATTTTTAAGAATTTTTCATGGCCTTTAATGTTATAGCCAACCTTTAACTTTGGAAGGGAGGTTAAGGGATATATGAAAACAGTTGTGGCCGACTGCCGATCAGCCTTTTGTTACGTAATAAAAAGTACCACGCGGAAACAATTTCATTGGCGGATTGCACTTGTTTTATGTTAGAAAACAGTTTATATAAAGACATTTTTCTTCCTCGATAAATATATTATTTATTACTGAACTAATTTAAAAAGTGAATGACCCGATCGACAACATCGTTACCCCACTTTACTAATTAAAACAGGAGAGATTTTGGTATCGAACTAGCTTCATATTTTCCTCATTGCCCTAGTGAAATTTAAGGCTCATGACGTGTTTCTTGATGATGCTATTGAAACAAAAATATCTGCAAAGTTGGCCGGACCACGTCATGTCCTAGGGGCCAAATTATAATAGCCAAAAAGGCTGAATCATTGAATCAATTTGTAACAGATATTTTGGTTGATATACTTCTATGAGGGAGAAAAAAACCCAACATGAAGAATCGGACCAGCGGTCAACCCCCTCTTAAAATGTCGTGATTAAATTATAAATACACCCCCCTATTAAACTTATATTACCAACGGCTTAATTTTACCGAACTTGCAATGAATTGTGAGATTCAACATTGTCGGAGCCGGCAGACACTGGCGGTTACGGTCAATAAATCCCTTTATTTACTTTATTTTATTAATTGATTAATAAAATGAACGAATTAATTAATAACTGGATTCGGCAGCTTGCCCGAAATATAATGGTTAAGGTTATCTGCGATTATTTGGAGTAAGATATAGTTGTTACTAACGGAGAACTTTGAATTAACGGGTGTTTGGGGCCCGTGTGGAGTAATGTAATTGCAAAATTAATCACGGTTATAATCCGGTTGTTTTTCTCGATTAAATCAGTTTAAAATTATGTTTTAAAACTCTGTAGAAACAATTGAGGTATTATGTTGCGGGTCGCAGGGCTTATAATGACAAGAATACCCATTAGGCCAGTCAAAATTGAATAATCGATGCTTACCCAAAAACTATTGCAAAAGAATCAATTTCCTCAAAATTGTATTGAGAAAACCTTAAGAATAGAATATCAAAGTTTCACCAAAATATATAAAAAGGGGTCAAATGCATCGAAAAACATATCACTAGTTCGTCACCTTTCAAGGTTTAAAAAAGGTATTTTGATACAAATATTGACTGCTAGCTATGAGGGGCATGGTTGAAACTAATAGGCCCAAGGTGATCTCGAAACCATACTATGCCCGAGGCGTAAGCGAGGGGCATAGTATGGTCTCGAGATCACTGAGTGTAGGGGCTAAGTTTCAACCATGTCCCGAAATTAAACAGCAGTCAAAGTTGGTTTTTATACGAATATATAGATTCTTGTAATCTGATTTGTTAAAAGAACATTCTCAGCCAATGATTCTTAACATAGGCCTAATAGTGTAGGCAATGGTTTAAGTAACAACAATTTGTGTAAAACTTACCGATAGTTCTCCAGGATCCAACTTCTAAGTGTTCCAATTTAACCAATCCAAAATTTAACAGCACACGCGAACAGTAACAAGTTAAATTCAAAAGTTCCACTTGCTTCTTCAATTCCATGTCAACATTTTTAAAAAGTCTCCGCATCATGTCTCGTAAGTTCTTCCTGCCCCGATTGCAAAAGTAAAAGCGTTATATCCAGGAAACCTTGGCCTGGTAGACCTTGTGGATCATTTCAATCCAGTGCTCTTGAATTAGGCCATGTTTCTGGCACATTATGGGATTTTGTGCTTTACAACACCTTTACCTTGCTGTTTCAGGGTTGCTGAGAAACATTTGAAAACTCGGAAGGAATTGCAAAATCTTCATGAGCCTATGATATCAACTTTCCATGTGTTGAGGATGTGACGTTGGAGTCCAAAACGGTCGCCATCATCGACTTTTTTGCTATACAAAGTGCCACTTTTTTTCGGTCGGCAAGATGCGTAGCAAGTCATCGAACTCCGAATTCGGCAACCTTTCCACGGGCCTGAAGATTGGTCGTCACCGCTGTCAAATAAGCCTCGAAGATCTTTCACGCGCGTATGTTACCTGCCGTTTGGTATTGCACTATCAGCTGCGTCTATGATTCATTTAAAGTTGACTCAGCGATTTCTGAATATAATTTTTAAATATATTAATTAATAATAGTCAATAGAAATAAATATAGTCAACTAGAATGTCAATTCCAAAGTTTGAGCTGAATCGGAATTTTCGTTTTGATGCAGTAAACATTAGTGTATATAACAGTGCCAATAGGATACTGTGTATAACAAAAATTTCGGATCCGGAAATTTTTAAACAAAGATGTGTGTGATTTTTCTATATGAAGGACTTCGATTTGTGAGGCTTAGCTATTTTCACACAGTGATAGTGTATGGACAGCATATGTTAAATGCAAAAAACACAATTTGTTTGAAAATTGAGGGCGCCCTCGTCGGGAAATCTTGAGTCGGCCTTTAAGACACATCAAAGCGTGGCTGTTGATGATTCAGCCATTTCGTTGCCCTTGTTAGGTGTTGTTGAGTACCGGCTTCTGGAACCCAGCACTGTGGGTAAATGTGAAACAAAACTTCCCTAAAATATCGACAGTCTGCTTCCCACCAGATCGTAGAAAGTACCGGTGAGTTCGAGTAGTTTCGCCGTTTATCATCTCTTACACCAGCTTCAATATGCACACTCATAATACGGATGGATATATAGGCCGTACAGCAGTCTCTAGTGGGAGAAGAGGTTGTCCAGTGTATGGTCATGAATGAGATGCCGCTCTCCAGGGAATAGTTCATTTTTGGTTCAATTCTTGAAGATCTAGTGAATTTATGCCTCCACTTTTAACCAATCAGATGACAGGGGATCTATATATGAGGTATATAAATTTGTCCTATCTGCAGGTTGTAGTTCATTAGTATGCGTCAAAAAGGTTCAAAGTCACAGTGGGGTAAAATTTCAGATATATACGTTCTTTACAAAAATTGTGTCAAGTTGTTGTCTAATGGTACAATAGCCCAAAATAAATACTGGTTGCACCATCTAGGATATTCGTTGCAAAAACTGGAATGCAATGCGACGTGGGGGTTTAATGGTAAGTCAATAGTCATAAACTTGTAATTCTTATTGGACCAGTCAAAGAATATATTTACACTTACTATCCAGTGTGACAAAATTAAATATTTACAACCAGTTTGATCAAAACTTGGATCATTGTAAATTTTACCCCCGATGACCTTGAACTATTTTAGTCGATGGGACATGTCCTCTATGCTGTTGTTTTGTAGTTCCCATCTGGGGGCTAAGGGAAAAAAAAACCAAGTGTAAATTCATGAACAACATATGACATCACAGTGATGTCGGTTCCTGACACATAAAACTGGACACATTTTCGTAAAAATATATAAAATGTCACGTCAATCGTATTTAACACAAATGGTCTTTATCAAACATTCTATGGCTTTACTAATACAATTCCGCCAGATTACCTTTACATTTCAATACAAAGATAGACTTATAAAAACACATACAACAAATAGCTTTCTTAAAGCTTTTTCTAAAATGATCTTTTAATATTGAACGTGAAACTGGTGATTTTTGTTTAGGCATAATCTAAAACAAAAGTAAATAATAGCGTGGTAAGGTATGTCAATGAAACAGTTCGTAGGTTTTTGGTTAAAATTGATTTTCTCGTTGTTTTGGATTCAACAGGGGGCAGGCTTTGGATGTCAGCAAAATTATGGGTTCAAATTTCCATGTTAGGATAGCGGAAAAATACAAAATCTACATGGCTTTGTTATTGAAACAAAATCCATTGCTGGAACACGTGTTTGTCATGAAGGTTTTACGTAATAAAACAATTGTTTCCTGGCAGTGTGAACATCAGGAAGATTGAGATCAACCTACAAATACATCATTCAATTCGCATAAGGGTGACCAAAATTATTATATCGAAGTTGAAGAGGAAACATCTACGGTGTGAGCGAACAACGGAATGCACAAAGTTGCAGCTGTTTTGATGCACTGAAGCGTGTGTGTAGTATGAACAGTGTCAAACACAGATGTGTGCCTGGTGTTTGTTGAAAAAGTGTAGTTTTGAGGGCTGGAACATTATCTGTCGACCACAAGAAAGAAGAAACAAATTAAATGCTTCAAAAATATAATGTGTATGTGTGAGTGAAAGATTTTGTTATTAAAATGGCGTTTTATTTCTCATCAAGCTTTTTCTAAAATTGATTATTTTAAATATTAACGTAAAACTTGTGTTTTGTTTGAGGCATAATCTAAAACAAGAGTAAATAATAGGTGGTATGGTTGTCAATGAACTAGTTCCCGTAGGTTTTTGAGCTGAAAGATTCTCTGTTTTTATTCAATAGGGACCAGGCTGTTAGAAAATGATGAGGGGTCCAAATTTTCAGATTGCTTCCCCCTTCTTCTAGGGGGAAAATGTTAGTACATGGGAAATACTGATCGAGTCAAATTGTGTTTCACGTACACTACGCGTTCGTCGCCTTATAGTTAAGGCGGTATAGCCACATAATAGTTCAAGGTCAGCATTCACCCACGGGGTTACGTTTATCGATGATAGATGTTATTCAAAAAATGGGACAAGTTGTTCGGATTGTCTCATAGGATCCAAAAGTGTACTATTTTAAGGTGTGTGGCATTTGGTTGCATATTAACTAGGCAAAATGTATAAGGTATACCAATATGGTCTATGGGGCATCACCAAGACTTTCCGGGATGTTGTAAATGGTGTATTCAATCAAATCGGTTTAAAGTGCATTTGCTGCTTCAGTATGACAAGGAGCAATCACCTTTGCAACACTTACAAACACATTGAGCATTTACTCTCAAAAGTTGACCTAAACTTTAGGGGGCTCTAACCGCTTTAAAGTGCAACGAGATGATTTGAGGCCACCCAGATATGTGTTATCATTCGTAATTTAATATAGATTAGACACTCGATAGATTTCTCTTACCCGTGGATTTGGCTACAGAAATGTCTTATAAAGGGAGAAAAACTGATGATTTTGCTTGTTAATTTTTCAATAAACAAAAGGCAAGGGAAGTTCGTATTGGTCCTATACGACATGAGAAACTTTCACAATTTTTGTTACAAAAAGCATTCTCAGCTTAATCTTTTAGCATGGGCATATTTTTTTTTTTGCTTGGAAAGCTTTAAACAGGGCAAACATCAGAATTTTACATTTTTTGGGACACATGTCATTTGAATCTCTCGTTGCACCTTAACTAAGGTTGAACATATAGAAAATATATATTTTTTCTAAGCCTTACAAGGAGACGGAAACCGTCAGTGACGTAAAACACAAAGTTTCAATTTCAATTTTTTCCATGTACTAACGGTCATTATCACCTTGAGGAAGGGAGAAGCAGTCTGAGAATTTGAAACCACATTAAATCAGACAGTCAGGCCATTTAAACCAAACAGAAACTAAAATCATTTTAGCCATGAACATTCTGCGGGATTATATAAGGTTTTTATATTTTTTTCTTCAGAAATCAAGGACGATTGTTTAGCAAAGTTTGTATAGGCCTACTATACACCAACTTTGTTCATGGCAAAATCCAACTTACGATTAATGGGTAAGATAACGGATTAAGTAATAGACACATTTGAAAGCAATTATTAAATTGGCGTTAAAAATTGATTTCGTTTTTTAAAGTATTTTCTTACAGTCATAATCGCTCTCCTCAGTGCATGCATGTGTAGTAGAAGCAGCTCTTTTTGCCTTCGTTCACATACCGTAGTCATAATAGTAGTAGCCGTGCAAGTTATATCGTACCATTTCCCCTTCACACCAATGTCGAGTAATTTGTCGTACCAACAATGATGCAATCCTGTCAAGTGATTCGAGTCATCATTTGGTTCACCTGAGTTCCAATCTTAAATCATCAACATTAAGTTTAAAAAATCAATTAAGATTTTGTACCTTCTTATCTCAATAGACTTCTCAATAATGCCGGAGATTACAAATTACTCCAAACACCCAACGGCAAATTTATAGAAAATGCTCATTTCTGCATTAGTCAGGGTCCTAATAGTGCTTTAAAACTGACGATAGGGTGCCTCGATACAACTTTTTAAATACTGATAGATACCGTAGTCTGGAAACCTCAGGATGCGTATCAAGTGGTATACAAATTCGACGAGATTGAAAAGATATATTGCGCAGTTCCCATTTATGTTCCCATTGTTACCAAAATGCTAAATTTCAACTGCGGATTGTCTAATTTTCTGCCTCATTGCATTGTGTACAAAATAGTATTTTATATTCCAATTTATCAATTCGATTTTGTCTTCTTATTTTCGCTGGTTTTTTTCGAAAAGGAGTTCTGTGCTACTGAGAACATTCATTCCTTTACGGGAGGGAAGGGTGCAAACAATAAAGCTCATGGTAATCGTTAACATGTCATGCATGCATTACTATTAATATCTTAAACAGCTTCTATCATTACGCCATCTAATACTTAAGTGTCTCAGTGTTTTCAATCACGTTGGCTACATGGGGGGGGGGGTGGCGTATGGATGGACCCCCCCAGGAAACCATTTCCCGAGGGAATTTTCAAGTTGAAACTCAATACCACCTGGGTGCATAAGACAAGGCAAAAGGTGCAGTATAAATGAGTTCCGATTTATCGTCTGGAAATTAGGGGCAAATCATTGTTTTCCGACGTGTTAAAATCGCTCAACATGTAAAATAATGTTTCCACGACCGGTTTCCACGCATATACTTGTAAAATCACTTTGATGTACTTTTTTTTACAAATATTGGTAAAAAAGCAATTATATGGCCAATGGGTCCGAAAAATGAATCAGCAGCTTTTTTCACACAAGATAATGTTTAGGTGGGTTCTGTGGAGTTTAAGATTTTGTACATGAAGTCGATAGGCTTTTCTGATACTTTGGAAAAAGAAAAAACATAAACATGACCTTCATCCTGGATTTTACTAGAAACTCCAATAGGGGCTTTATAGGTTTTAGCAATAATTGTCAAGAAAAAATAACAAATTTATTCTCAATCGCAGAAAATATATATATTTCCAAAACTTCTCTTCACTTGACGGCAAGGGCAATGACACAGAACAACCAAAACAAGACCACTAGTTGTGGGTGAATGAAAATTGAAGGAGTCTATTGTTGGTATTAAAGGTCAAACCTGTTGCAACCAGTTAAATAAACTTGCTAATACTATGAATGTTACTGGGGTGTTTTCATACAAGCATGTGCATGTGTGGTACTATTATTGACATAAAATGCAGGCAACGTCATTGTTGTGTTGAAGAGGTGTATTCCTGTTTCTATAAATAATTTTAAACAGTAGGGAAAGTTGTGCTGTGCTAAATGAGTGACTACATGCCCTCTGCAAGGTAAAGAAATTTGTTCTTTATTCTAGAACAAGCAAGAACTTGGTTATTTTGGAAACCTATGGTTTTACAAAGGAGACAATATTCCTAGCACATGTGCATGTACATAGTTGTCATTAGTTTAGTGTAGCAAATTTGGCAAATAACAATCATTAACCTCAACATCCCCTTGACTTTATGTCAAAACTTAAAATCCATAGAAACCAACCCAAAACTTAATCTTCAGTGAAAAAGCTTGCTAGATTTTTTTCAGGAGCTTAAAATTGCCATAGAATCCAACATGATTTTAAAAAAAATTGTACTTGCCTCCACCCTGATTAATATGTGCCGTAGAGGCCGAATGCACGAGCCGTCTCCTCTTCGCCGTCGTCATTTGTGAAGAAGACACTACGGAATCAATGTTTTCCCCCAAACTGTAAATCGGAGATGCTTTACACACATCTAGACAAAGAGATACTGCACTAAGGTGAATTTTCCCTACTAAGTTCACCTTCACAGAGGAGATATATATCAGAGTGCTTATCTTAAAACGTATAAAACTAGCTCCGAAGGTAAAACCGACAGCGCTGGTGTTCTATTTCTACCAATGAACTATTCCGAGCAAGACGAATGACCAAATGTCCACACCAACCGTTTTCCAAAACTACAGTTTTGATCGATTCGCTGGGCTAGGGAGCACCGAAGACTACAGCTCAAGCCACTGGCGACAATTGTGTTTTTGGCGAGAGCCGCTATATTCTTGAACATCAAGATGGAAGACAAAGGGTTCGTCGATTACTCGGTGAGAACCTCTGAGATGACTGTATTGAGGAATTGACTCAAGGTGGTGGCGCTCAGTGATGGTATGGAACGGTATTCATCATGGAGGAAAAACATCACTGCTGGTGCCAGATGGAAACATGGACGCCGTCGTGTACCTGCCTGGACAT
>JAMKCH010032769.1:0-17974 GCA_023653785.1 Ophioderma brevispina
GCGCCAAAGCGATTACTTTGATTTAAAAGACATAGCCTCGGTGTATACGTAACCAATGTGAACTGAACTTTACAAACTAATTCAAGCTAAAAATAAAATTTTTCGTTTGATATCACATACTGTTGAGTAACGTTATTTTTTCAATGCCAAATGGGGACCAATCGGTCCAGTTTTTTTCAGACTCACCCTGTATCATTACGGTTGATTTTACGAGCACAAGTCTGATACAAAAGTATGTTTAGCTCACAGAGCGGCACAAAGCGGCAGCTACTATTAGTATCATTCATTAAGTTTAAACTATTCTGAATACACTGTATGTTAATCAAGCATAATCTACACGAATCGAAACTTCCGTTCCGCCTTAATTTCCTAAAAGGCACTTTTTAATATTTTTTGTTTGAGTGTTTTCGCCATTTTTTAAACCCATAACCAACTTGAAATTTTTGACACAAAAGTCAATCATTTTATCTCCAGTTCATATAACAGAATCATGTGAATTTGAAATAAATCTGATATTCTTAAAGATGTAATAATATTATGTCAGTTTAGCCCCCTTTTAGCATTCCTGATAGGCTAGAGGCAATTACAAACTTGATGATTAATATACCTTTAAAGGTAAATTTAAAGATGAAATATTTCAAGATAAGATTCTCCTCATTAAACCTTTCCCTTTATCACAATGAGAATAAATAAAACTATCGTGACCTCAAAGGGAATTTGGCACACTTTGATTTTATGACCTCTTATAACTAATACTACTGCGCAATCAAATTGCTTCAGTTTAAACACCCCACCGAAAATGTCTGGCCGACTGCTCAAAATAGTTGGTGGCGCTGTTCGATCCGCTTTAAAGGTGCAACGAGAAGATTTGGAGGCACCCAAATGTTGTGTCACAATAGTAATTTGACACTCAATTACAATCTCAAATATATTCTTCCCTTGTGTTTTTGCCTACAGAATCTCTTAAAAGAGAGAACACCGTGACTTTTGATTTGCCGTTATTATATTTTCAATGTAAAACATAGGCTGAATTTTGTATTTGCTCCTATACGAAAATTAGACATTTCAGTTTTTTGTAACCAAAGAAACATTTTCAGCTTAATCCTTTCAGATGGGGATTTTTTGATGGAACGCTTTACATCCGAGCAAAATCAGTACTTTAGATTTTTTAGGGACACCTGATATGTGAAATCTCTCGTGCAAAGTCCCCTTTAAAATCTATACTAGATATCAAAAATTGCACAATCTTTGAAAGATTCAGTTTTGATCCTACAAAGAAATGGATTAAAAACATTCAAATATTGTCACGCGGGATCAAATCAGAGGGCCGCGATATATTTTACGTGTATTTAGTCGAGTGTTTATGTTCGTGTGGGCACCCATAACATGGACTTCCCGCCGGTTTTTTTGTACGTGCTGATGCAAAGATGGCGTTTCACAGACCTGGAAACCACCGAACGATTGATACTTTCACCAAGACACCAAGGCCTAGGCTGCTTTGCAACCCTGCCAGTGGCAGTGCTTTGACCAGTATGAATAGCTTATTGAGAATGTGAACGTAGATAAAATAACTTTTTTTAGCAGGTAAAGTTGTTTGAGATTTTTTTTTTTAGCAAAAAAATCATTTGAAGTGGCATGGAGCTGAGTTGGGTGTCGACAGTATCACGCGATTCACGGTTCCGTAACGCTATTCATATGGCCCGGGAATTTGTATTTGGTGATTCCCTAATTTATTATTTAGAAATTTCAAGGGATGGTCCCGATTTATGATCATGAATTTTCATCTTGATAGATTGGCCTTCACCCAAAACCCCACCCTGTACAGTTTTGCGCCGATATTTCAATGCGTTTTCATGTGCGAGCAGAAAACGTGATTTTTCGTACGCACCAGTATTGGTCGACCAAATTGAGATACATTTTCGCTCATTACTTTTCCAAAACCAAAATCCTTTGGCCCTACGATTTTCACAGGGTAAATGATAAACATAGTACGCTTTTTCTGATAACCAAAATGGTTAGAACACAATTCCGGTAAAATCTGGGCTTCTGGGGACAGGCTATTACGATCGGGCCATGGACCGTTTAATTGTTCAGTTGCTTAAAATTTAATTAAAACATACTTTATACTATTCAGCATGATTGGAGTTGTTCATCTTGCTAATGGTGCTTTAAAACTGTAAATTTTGTGTTTTTGTTCTAAAGCTGAAGTGAGTGAATTTCTCTCTCTCTTCCTCTCCCACCCTGTTGCCGAATTTTCACCCTTCCAAGGCTTGAAGGGGGGGGTGCCGGCCTAGTCCTGCTAGCACGACCCTTAATTCATGTCTTTCACAATATGTCATCACGTGAATCATTACCTCAGGTCTGCAACGGACGTATCAGTTGACTTATATTTAGATGACATTTCAAATACCTCTAATCTGGCTATTACTTAAATAAAGGCTCTGGTCTCACTTTTTGCTGAAGAAAGTCATTATCTTTAATTTTACATCACTGAGCACTATAATTGTTGAAGTCTTAACAAATCTGTCAAAGGTGATATTTTTTTACAGAACAGTCAAATTTGGGTACTCAATTTTATATATTATTCGGATCCTAAGGTCCAAAGCAGCAACTCTAACGGTGGTTTTTTTTGAAACCACTGTAAAGTTAAGCTGTTTTGGGTCAAACAGGGGTCAACCGGGGTCAAGGTATATATCCTCCAGTCGTAGGGAGCGATTTCTGCGTGTGAGTATGCGTAAACTTGATCTTAGGGTCCATATTCGGTTTTGCGCAAAACAATCGCTCACGCGACTGAAGTATATAGTATGTATCGATGGGCTTGCTTTTCCGCCACACCGGTGTGACCCTTGAAACTTGCTCTCGTATCTGGGGGAGTGCTCATTTTCAAATAAACAAACTATGGGTTAGTGAGGCACCTTGCGATTCAAAGGGACAATTGTGTTTGTATGTTTAGTTTGATTATGTGCTGATGTAGGGGGATATCCGGTTGAGGGAATTCTATTTAAATCAACAACATGCTTGATTAGCGTCAGAGGGGGTGTTGTTTCGTAAGTTTTAAGCAGCGTCTTTGTAAGTCGAACGTACATGATTGCACCACGTGAGCCTTTATTATGTTAACTCAAACTCATAGCATGTGTTGTACTTGACGCCAAGGATAAACGTCAAATGTT
This sequence comes from Ophioderma brevispina, assembly GCA_023653785.1. NCBI lineage: Eukaryota > Metazoa > Echinodermata > Ophiuroidea > Amphilepidida > Ophiodermatidae > Ophioderma > Ophioderma brevispina. Next base: position 3,171 of record JAMKCH010032769.1, read on the forward strand.
AAAGGTATAGGTGTCACAAGTTACAATTATTGGAACTAGGGGCAGGCAGGATAGCGTCGTTTTTGCCGTTCCCATAGCCTAGGTTTAGCATGTAATTCACTGCAAACTTGACAAAATTCTAAAGATCGAAAATATTGTTAATATCAATATTTTTCATCAAATCCGGTTGGAGGTGAAGAATCAACTCCTGTGGTGTAAGTATGTTTTGTATGAATAAAGTGACAAACGGGATTCCTTGTGAACAGGCTTGCTTGGACCTCATGGTCAATCGCAGGGTCATCGATATTTATAGCTGCAGGGACGGGGCTGCGGACATGTAAGACGTAGTGCCTTGCACTGGCCCATGAACCACCGTGGAATGATTCGCTGACTTGCATGTGGCAATCTGCTAATGTTCGGTCTTTAAAAAAGATTTGATGATAGTTTTGCACCACAATTATAGCTAATTATGCACCGCCGACTAAAGCAAGGCAATTTAGATCGGCCGCGGCTCTGACGGGAATTCCCACTGGCCACTCACTGATCTATTTATAAATGCGCACAGTGACTTCAACTTTCGGTCACTGTTCAGGCTCGTCCAATCACTCGTTCGGCAGTTTTGCGCTATGAATGAAGCTTGGCCCCCACCGCCTGCTTCCAAGTTGGCAAAGATGCAGAATTCTGCAACATTTTGATGTTTCACTGGCATTTTTGAGTCGAGTTTAAATGCATTCGATTCTCGATTTTGTTTCAATCGAGTATGTTTCTATAGTAGCTGTCACAAAAGTACGGCCCTCGCTTCTCAAATTGAGGCGTATCGTGCGTAAACACGGAAGTGCGGGTCCGATTGGCTCTTTGAATCAGGTCATAGCCATAACAACAGCGCGTTAATCGGATTGGCTGATTGCGCGTTCGACTTCCGAGAAAGTTGCGTAAAGAGTAAATAGGCCCCGCCCATATCGCTCATTAGCTGATCGCGAGCATATACGCAGGGCCGTTCTTTTGTGACAGCTACTATAGTAAGTTCAAATACATTGAGGATGAAATCAGGATCCCAAACTTGATAATTTGATTTTTCTTCCAAAGTCAATAAGCCCTTTCACAATTTCAGATTCAAGATGCTTTATGGGTAATATTCGACGATCTTTTTGTAGATAAACAAAAAGGAGGCTGACTTTGTACAATTTCAATCATGTGGTGAACTTTGACGTTTTCACAAAAATTACTTAAACTCGGGTTTTTAAACAGGTTTATCTTTTTCATGTTGTTAATGTCATATTCAACTGTATTTAAAGGCTGACTCAGGGCGCCCTCAATTTCCAAAAAAATCATGTTTTTTGCATGTGGGCGATTCCACGATAAGTGGTCCTGGCATCCAAAAAATTGAAATTCATTTCCACACATTATTTTCTACTGATAAGTGAAGAATAATGTCTGGGCCATTCATATAACTTAATTTAAGTCATTTCCCTCGTTTTCCATAAATGCCATTACTAATTTTGAAGGGTAGTTATTTCTATGTTAATTTTCCTCCATTGACTTAACATGTAATGTAATGTCCATGACATTTTATGCTAATTAGTTTTGTTACTCCGCAGTAAAAAGGATTATATTATTGATACTTCAAATCCTATTTTAGTTTATCATAAGCAATCCCTTGAGCAGAAAAAAAGAAATCATAACCAACTGCAAAATATGCAAATGAGCATCATGGACATTACATTGCATCATGGACATTACATTGTGATACACTGTAATGTCCATGACGCATTAGGCATAACTTTCAACCCTTTTAAGCAAGGTAGGACCCCCATTTTCCTCCGGAGTGCATGCAACGCCAGGCTCAGTGTAGTGTGCATGTATATGCTACCAATGAGAGACATTCAAACTATGATTACTATATAAATAGATCTTGCAAGTTTTTTGCAGGCACTTTGCGCAATGTGCTTGTTCATGTTAATTATGCTTTCCCAACCCATCCACGCCTTCTCAACACCCCATCATTTACTTCCCAACTTCCCCTTCCCAAACCTCCCATTTTCCCTTCCTAACACCCCCATCTTTCCATCCCCCAACCCCCAACCCCCCATCTTTTCCTTTCCCACATCCCAACTTCCCTTTCCCACCCTGTCTCCCCTTCCCACACCCACCTCCCTTTCCCACAACCCCAATTCCCCCATCCCTTCCCAACACAACAAACTTTCCTCCCCTTCCCAACACCCCATTCCCCTTCCCAACACCCAAATTCCCCTTCCCAACACCCCAATTCCCCTTCCCAACACCCCCACACCCACTTTCTCCCCTTCCCAACACCCATTCCCCTTCCCAACACCCAAATTCCCCTTCCCACACCCAAATTCCCCTTCCCAACACCCCACTTCCCCTTCCCACCACCCAATTCCTCCTTCCCCATCCCCCAATAATTCCCCCTTCCACACCCATCTCCCGCTTTCCAACTCCCATCTATCCCCTTCCCAACTCCCATCTCCCTTTCCAACACCCATTCTCCCTTTCCGAACACCATCTTCTCCCTTGCCGAACATCCCCATTTCCCCTCTCCCAACACCCATCTCCCCTCCCCACCCCCATCTCTCCTCCCCTTTCCAAACCCGTCTCCCCCCCTTCCATTATACCCCAACACCTATCTCCCCCTCCACAACACCTATCTCCCCCGTTCCCACCACCCCACTTCCCCTTCCCACACCCATCTCCCCCTTCCAACACCATCCCCCTTCCCAACACCCAATCTCCCCTTTCCGAGCACCCCATCTCCTTCCCATCACCCACCTCCCGATTTGCTTCTAAGTGATACAACCACCCTGTATTCAGTGTAATTGGTCAAGTAGTGGTATACTATGGGCCAATATAATGTCCCGCCGAACGAGTTCGGAACGGGGACTATGAAATGAGCAAGCGTCGTTTCGTCCGTCCCGTTCCGTTCGTACCGTCGTCTTGTGACAAATGTTAACCCATGTTGTATACCATGTAGCTGGAGTGTCCGTAAGGGCGACAATGATTAACTTGGTGGAAAGAATCGGGTTGATGAGTTCTCGACCTGATTAAGATTGTGGCCGTAAACTATGCTAATTACGTATCTAAATTGCATAATATAAGAGAATTTTCCTGCGGCTTGTGTACAATTTTTTCTGGAGTTCCGTCAGGTCGTATAATGATGTAACTCTGGTGAAGGAAGCGGGCTGAAAAGTTCTTGACCTGATTGATTTTTGGAGTATTCGGGCGCAAAGTGAGTATGCAAATGGCTAATTAATATGCAAAAATCACCTCCCCCTGCGTAATTGCTATTTTTGAAAAAATGGTACATTGGATACTCAAAATTCTTCGCTGCATAATAGCCCTACTGGGGAAATCTTTTTGCAATTGAAAGTATTGTGATAATGCGGCATAAGGTAAGCAAATGAGCTAAGTAAAGATGCGCAGTGCGTGTACTCTGAAAAAGTATATCGGATAGGCAATATTCCCTTTGCTACATGAGCCCCTACTATGCTATGTTGTGGGGGTGAGGTGTGGGGGAGGGGGTGAGTGTTGGGGAGGGGGTGGGGGGCGTTGTGGAGGGGTGGTGTGTTTTGGTGTTGTGGAGGGGGTGGGTGTGGTGGGGTGTTGGGGAGGGGTTGGGTATTGCGGGGGTGTTGGGGAGGGGTTGGGTATGCGGGGGTGTTGGGGAGGGGGTGGGGTGTTGCATGTGTTGGGGAGGGGGTGGGAGTGTTTCGGGGTGTTGGGGAGGGGAAATGGAGGGTTGGGGGGTTGTTGGGAAAGGGGAGGCGTGTCATAGAGGATATTGGGGGTGGTTTGGGTGTTGAGGGGTGTTAAAAAGGGGGTGGGGTAGGTGTGCGGGATGTTGGGATGAGTGGGTGGGGTGTGGGGATGAGGGGTTGGGTATGCGGGTGTGTTGGGGAGGGGTGGGTTGTTGTTGCATGGTGTTGAGTGTTGCTGGTGTGGGGAGGGGGTGGGAGAGTGTTGGGGGTGTGGGGAGGGAGATGGGAATGTTGCAGGGGAGTTGCAGAGCGGAGAGGGTGTTGCGGGCGGTGTTGGGAGGGAAATGGCGGGTTGCGGGGTGTTGGGGAAAAGGGGAGGCGTGGTATAGGGTTATTGGGGTAGGTTAGGGTTGGGTGTTGAGGGGTGTTAAGGAGGGGGGTAGGGTGTTGGGGGGGTGTTGGGATGGGGTGGGGTGTTTTGGGAGGTTGTGGGGTGTTGGGGAGGGCGTGGGGTTTGCGGGAAAGGGATGAAGTAGGTTAACCGCATTGTGCCAAGTGCTACTTCATAGTTAAGTTTTAATTGATAAATTAGGAGATGGCCCTTTAATTGTACTTTATGGAATGGTTGTTTTTAATTGGTCAATAATAAGGGAAATACTACTTGTAATGAAAGGAAATGCCCTTTAATTGGTAAGTTTAAATAAATAGCTCTGAGAAGGTAAATGGGACGGATGGCCATTAATTGGCAATGCCTTAAATATTGGTAAATGGAGGAACGGCCCTTTAATTGGCAAATGAAGGACGGCCGATTATTCCTCTCTGATTGTTTATGAAACGATAATTCTAACACCACGGGTGGCCTCCTTAGAAAACTCTCATTATATGAACTGATTTTTATGTGGTTTGTGAGATCAGGAGGTGTAATGTGCATCGATCGGCAAAATGACAAGTCGATCGCGATGCATTGAGTTTTCATGGTACTGGGTTTGCAATGTACCTTTTTGAGTCAACCCGACCTTAAATCCTGTGGCGGGATCTTGACTTCCCACTTCCTTTCCGAGTGAGTGAAATTGCTGAAATAAGAACCTAATTACATCCTAGGCTCGGGTGTATCACAGTTTCACAACTTACTTAAACTTCGGGTTTTTAACACAGGTTTAGCTTTTTTCATGTTTAATTAATGGCATTGTCAACTGGGTATGAAAGGCTGACTCAGATTTCCTGAAGGGCGCCCCTCAATTTCCAAAAAATCGTGTTTTGCCATTATGGAACATATCTGCTGTGTCCAGATCTACGCAGTTTCTGTGTGAAATTTGCTAGCTTAAATCGAATTCCTTCAAATAGAAAATCACAACTTTGTTATAAATTCGGATCCCGAATTTGTGTTATACACACAGTATCCTATGGGACGTATACCCACATAAATGGTTACTGCATCAAAACGAAAAATCCGATCTCTCAAATTTTTAAGGAGTGGCATTTTAGGTTACTATCTTTAGTTTTCTAGCTGACTGTTTGTTCATTATTACACAAAAAATAATATTTTCGAATCTCTGAGTCAGAGATGAGGAATTGAGACCTCATAGTTCATAAAACCCAAGTAAGAGATATTTTTGGTGAAAACGTCAAAGATACCACATTAATTGGTACAGTCAGCCTCGGTTTGTTTTCTACAAAAGACTCGTCGGATCTTATCACAATGGACATCTTGAATCTGAATTGTGAAGGGCTTATTTCGCCACAGACGTCTATGGCCTTTTCCCAGTTCCCTATATTTTTTTAAATATAGGGACTGGAACTGAGTCTACCTGTTTGAAGACTGAAGATGTGAAACGTCATATGTGCACTGTCTGTGCTGTGTCTTATAATGATCATGTAATGTATATTACAGGGGCGGCGCCAGGGGGAGGATGTTCCCCCACCCCAAGCCAAGGCTAGCCTATGAGTATGAATATGATATTTCGCCCATCCTATAATTTTACCGTGGCCCAGGCTAGCGCTGCCCCTGGTGGTCTAGTACCCTCCTCCCCAAATTCCACAAAAGGGTAAAAAGGTCCACTTTTTGCGGGTTTCTTTTTATAAAAAGGTCCAAAATTTAGAGAAAATATGCTGAAAAAGTAAACATTTTGGTGATGACAATCAATGTTCAAAATGTCCAAAAAAGGACCATTATTTAGAGGTCCAAAAAAGGTCCCCCCATAAAAAAAATCCTTCCTGCGTACGGCCCTGATTCCATTCATGCCATTTGCCCCCCCTCCCTACGAATTCTGAAACCTTGTCATGTACTTTATTCCGTCAAGGCTGCAGAATTCGTAGAGGGAGCCATATCAGCCTATTACTCCACATAACTCCATGTCTTAACATGTTGTCATTAACGAATGTGGAGTTATAACTTATGCAATACAACATGAAATTACTTTTCCCTTGACACATACCTCAACTTTGTCGATCCCAAATTACCTCCAAATGCACGATATTTCCTTCTCTTCGGGATCGCGCCTAACGGTTAGTGTAAAAGGCAGAAACGCAGAATGCGCACAATGAACAAAACAAGCAGAATGAACAGAAAAGCAAAATGGGCAGAATGAGCAGAAAGAAAAACAGAATAGCAGATTGAGCAGAGAAGCAGGATGGGCAGAAAAGCAAAATCAGCTGAATGGGCAGAAAATCAGAATGAGCAGAAAAGCAGAATGGGCAGCATAGGCGTTGATCCAGGGGTATATACTCCCCAATATTTTGATGAGAGAGGATAGTCAATACGATCACCCCCCAATGTCGACGCCCGTTTGACCAAAATAACCTCTTATTTTACCATAATAGTTTAAAAATGGTAAACCACCCGCTTTGCGCGCATTTTGTTCTACAAGTTTACAATTACATTTAACAATTTTATTTTCTAAATGGCAATTTTTAGCGCGTTTTGCGGGCACATGTACTAGTAATGGATCGTGTCAGCAAACCCTATTTCATTAATAAATTTTCATCAACCCCATCGCCCCCATGTAAAAAAGAAATTTACACCACTGAAGGGCAGGATTAAGGTCCGTTCATACTTCACTGCATTGTAGTGCAGTATTGCAATGCAGCCTACCAAAATCGTTACTGCAATCCACTTTGCAGGGGTGCATCAACGCAATGCCAGTGCTGCCACAATTTATTAATACATCAAGATGCAATGGGGTGCAGTACTCCAATTTCACTGCAATCCTTCTCAAGTTTACTGCAACGTACTGCAACCCATGACCTGCAGTGACCTGGGTTGACCTGCAGTAAATCGATTCGATTAGGAGTGCAGCGGAAGTGATGGAATATTGCAGTAAAGGTCCGTTCATACTTCCACTGCAATGTAGTGCAGTGCGTTCAGTGCGTTGCATTGCCTTGATATACTGCAATGCAGTACTGCAACAAAATTAAATTCGTTTTAACTTGCATTGCAGTGGGTTGCATCAAGTTGCAGCAGAAAGTGGTCGATATAGGCAGTGCAGCAGCACGGCAACTGCATTGCAGTGGAAGTATGAATGGACCTTAAATTTACTGCACAGCAATGCAGTGCAGTGGAAGCAGGTCCGTAGCCAGGAATTTATTTGGGGGTGTGGATTTGCCAGAAGTGGACCTTTTGCGACAAAGAATTTTTTTGTCTTCCTGCGCTCGCCGGTTTGCCCCCAAATTTTTAACCATCGCCTCAAAAATCTGAAAGGGGGATTGGGGGGGGGGTGGGATAGCTGATTCGCCAAACGTCGCCAAGACAATTGTAGCATATATTCATAATATAGACAAGCACCTCATAGACAAGCAGCAAACTTCAACATGATAAAGCAGACACTTTCCCCGCACTTTGGGCTACTTCTAGCCCAGATTTGCTTCAGCGGTTCCATTGTTTTAGGCCAGTCAAGTTGAACCATTACTCAAAACTAGCGAGACATAGCAATTCTGACCGCAGACTGCCCTAGATTTTCTAGCCAGAGTGTCTCACCTCGAGGCTGTTTATCAATGAAACTGCAACCCGATTTCAGCTCGTGTGCCTACACATGTGCCAATCTTTATTCCCAAAGTCCCTGGTGTGTGAGGCATGGGTCCAGGGAAATGTGTAATTTTTCAGCTCGGTAGCATTTATCATTATAATCACTCACCCAGTGATATTGAAGACATTTAAAAAAAAAAAATAATTTAACCCATTAGATTATCCCCTTTTTGCATTTACATTATATTTTAAAATAATGAACAATTCCAAAATTTGGGTAATTAATAGTTTTTTTGCAATTTTTATTATTTTCGATTACGTTTTGCTCAATATCTGAAATGGTGAAAATCGGGATTTTATGAAACGGGAATGAACGTAACTCAAAAATGAAATGTTGTATCAACAAGAAATTTGGCACAGATATCAAGCATCCAAAGGGCTATGAAACCATGAAGCCGGATTTTTTAAATTTGGGCTTCAATTTTGAATTATGGCTTAAAGTTTCCTAATTGGTCACAGGGCAACAAGCAGCCCTATAATTCCTTTATTTCTTATATTTTTACCCTCTCCCTATAAATCCCTATAAACTTCCAAAATCCCTATATTTCCCTATATTTTTTTTCTCCACAGAAATTAAAGATTGATGTTTTGCATGGTTGTTTTTTCAACGACTGATCAAAATAAGGGCCTTTCAGAGTGTAAATGTTCATTACAAGGAACTCTTAATCTTGCACTACAAAATTGGGTAGATCTCCAATCTTAAATTAGCATGGTTGTATACATAAAGAGTCGGCTTTCAAGTCTATCGTCAATTTCAGGCCTTTCTGGATTTTGATGACTTTGTTTCAGGCATAATCTTTTGTTTAGGAGTAAAAACAAAAAAAATTCTTTTGTCAGAAATCATAGACCACTGCTTTAAAGGTCCATGGCCCGATCGTTAATAGCCTCGTCCCCAGAACCCCAGATTATACCGGAAGTGGCCAAAATTTTGATATCAGAAGAAAGCTACTATTTTTCTCATTTGCCCTGTGAAATCTTAGGGCTACAGGTTGTTTGGTTTGGAAAATTTCACAGTAAAAAAAATAAAAATGTGCCCCTTTTTGGTGCCAATATTAATTTTGCACATACTCTATGGGGCTTTTACAAAGATCACGTTTTTAAGCTCTCACATCAAAACGGATTGAAATATCGGCGCAAAACTTTACAGAGGGAGTTTTGGGGTGAAGACCATCTATCAAGATGAAATTTTCTTATACTTAAATCGGGCCATCCTCCTTTAATATTCTTACAAATAGATGCTATACAAAAGTCAGAGTTGGTAAACTTGGGGAATACACAACAAATCACATTTGACTGTTCTCCATGGAAGGGGGCAACTCAGATTTGGTTTGGTTGAGGGTGTTCATCTGGGGCTTTGAAACCCTTACCCAATTATAAGGGTCATTTGGGTAACAAAAAGAGAACCATTTATGAGGATTTTGCTTACAATATTATGTATCTTTTTTTCCAAGAATTTTTTTTGGGCTCAGGCCACAAGCCCAAAAGATCTTGGCTATTTAAAGATTTTTTGAGGCAGTTTTGAGGGAAATGACAACTCCTGCCACCAAATATTAGCTAACACAGGGGTTCCCAATTATATAGCTGAAGGGCCAGGGAATGCCAAAAACATTTGAAAGTTCCCTAAAGACCCTAGGACCTTTGACCTAATTCAGGTAGAACTATTAAAATGTCTCTGGGCAAGTAACTGAAGTAAGTTGATATGACCATCACACTTGTAAAAAAAAATAACAGGCCCCAAAACTAATATGGGCCATACACAGATTGAACCTCTAATGAGCCCTATGTGAGCTATGACCCCATTTTTGTGTCGCCTGAAAGAATTCATGGAGGGCACATAAGTCCAAATTCTGTGGTCCGTATGTCCGTCGTATGAATCCGGTTAACCTTTTTTAAAATGTTCTGACAGGCTAACGCTATCCCCGATTTTACTTCAAACTTGATAGCGTGATAGAGGAGGTGCCGAATATTATGTCGTAGCTTTGGTGCATATTGCCTATTCATGAATTTAATTAGGCTTATTTGCAATTTTCCAGAAATTCGGTTAACCTTTTTGAAATGCTCTGCTGGCTAAAACACTACATCCCGATTTACTTTCACATTTGTTAGGGTGATAAAGTGAGGTGCCAAAAGATTATGTGTAGCTTTGCTGCCATTAGTCACGAATATTAATATTGCTTATTTTGGCCGGTTTCAAAATGACAACACTTTCCCGGCAAGGCTTGTGTGCAAGTTATCGGGAGTTCCGTAAGGCGTATAATACTGTAACTTGGTGGAAGGAAGCGGTAAAGATTATAGACCTGATGTTAGGCATTTCGGGCGAATTACATCTGCACAGGCAGCTAATTGAATGCCAAAAATCAGCGTAATCCTTATATTTGAACGGTACAGTGGATATGCAAAATTCTTTCACCGCACGAAAACCCATTATGGGTGTGCATTTCTGTGCCATGGGAAAGTTCTGATACATGCGGACTTAGGTATGCCCAAAATGAGCTAATTAAATTATGCATAATTTGCTCCAGTATCGCTAAAATGGTACATCGAATATGAACAAATCCTTGCTACATGAAATATACTATACCTAATCTTGTGTGTGAATCATGTAGGAGGGGGCAGGGTGGGAGTGTAGTAGCGAGGGGGGGCGTCAGGGAGGGGGTGGGGTGCGTCGGGAGGGGGCGGGGTGTTGTGCATCTGGGTGGGGTCGGGGCTGGTGGGTCGGGTGGGTGCGTCGGGGAAGGGTGGGGTGGCGTCTGCGAGGGGGGCGGGGTGGACCTCGTGTGGACCGTGGATGACAATGGTGACCCTTGTGGACCTTGGGTGACCCTGGTGACTCATGTGACCTGGTGACTTTGGACCTGGTGACTTCTTGTGACCTTGGTGGACTTCCTTGATCTCTGTGACCCCATGCGACAGTGTGACCTCACCTTGACCTTGCTGGACCTCATGTCACTTTAGCCCCATTCACAAATCAGTGTGCCGTGGAGCGGTCGGGTGGATGGCGAACGGGCGAGGGGGGAGGGGTGGTTAAGGGAAGGGGTAGGGGCTGTGGTAGGGAGGGGGAAGGTGGGGGGCGGAGGGGGGGAAGGTGGGGGGTGGCAGGTTGGGGTGGGGTGACATTGGGTAACCTCGTGTGACCCTGGTACCCATGTGAAATTTGTGGCCCTATGTGACCTTGTGAACCATGTGACCTCAGTGACCCCATGGGACCTTGGTGACCCCATGTGACCTCAGTGAACCCATGTGACGTGTTGAAAAAACCCATGTGACCTTTGTGACCCTATGGACCTGTGGACCCCCTGTGACCGTTTTGACCCCTGGGACCTTGTGACCTATGCGATGGCAGACGGACACTAGCGGTCAACGGCCCGATTGTATTTTTCATACATTTCGTTACACTTTTTTAAAATGCCCTGCTGGCTAAACACATGTCCGATATTCACCAACTCGGTTAATTGTGTCGCCTGAACAAATGTTCATGGAGGACATTACTAGTCCAAATTATGTGTGTCTGTCCGTCCGTTTATGTCTCCGTATGACTCGGTTAACATTTTTAAAAATGTTCTGCGGCTAAACCCTATCCCCTGATTTCCTTCAAACTTGATAGGATGATAGAGTGAGGGTGCCGCATATTATGGTGTAGCTTTTGGCTGCATTAGTTGCATATTTCATGAATTAATTAGCTTATTTGCATATTTGTCAGGCCGTTTCGGTAACCTTTTTGAAAATGCTCTGCTGGCTAAAGCTAATCCGATTTACTCATTATCATGCTTGAGGTGTCCGATACGCATTGAGAATCAGACTTTACGCATTGATAGTAGGTGAAAATTGGATGATTGCGCCCAATATTTATTGGTCTCGCTATGAGTTTTAAAAGAATATTTTTGCAAATCATAGCTGACCAAAAATCAATCCAATTTTATTAACACACTCTGGTAGCGAGTGATAAAGTGAGGTGACAAATATTAGGTGTAGCTTTTGGCTGCCATTATTTGCATATCATGGAATATTTTAATTTAGGCGGGAAGAAAAACAGCTGGGGAGAAGAAAGAACAGAGCTTATTTTGGCCGGTCAAATGACAACCCTCCCCCGAAAGGTTGTGTGCAAGTATCTGGAGGTCCGTAAGGGAATCATGATGAACTTGGTGGAAGGAAGCGGGTTAAAGAGTTCTCCACCTGAATTCGATGTTGGGCATATTTGGGCGAATTACATTATGCAAATGAGCTAATTGATATGCAACAATCATGCGTAATTCGCTATATTTTTGAAAACGGTAACAAATCGATAGCAAAATTTCTGTTCACTGGCACGAAACCCATTATGGTGCGCATCTTCTTGCCATTTGAAAGTTCCCTGAAACACGTGGCGTAGGTTATAATGAGCTATTAATATGCAAATTGCTGGTATCGTCTAAAAGGTACATTGGATATGGCAAAATTTCTTTGCTACATGAAAAACATAACCATACCTCTTTGGTGTGAATCATATGGAGGGGGGAAGGGTGTGGTTTGGGGGAGGAGGCCGGGGTGGGGTGTTGGGGAGGGGGCCCCCCGGGGTTTTTTGGGAGGGGGCTGTTGGGGGAGGGGCTGTGGGTGTTTGGGGAGGGGCTGGTGGGGGTGGTTGGGAGGGGGCGGTGTGGTGTTGGGGAGGGTGCAGGGGTGGGTGTTGGTTATTGGGCCAGGTTGGGGTGTTGTGGAGGGCCAGGGTGGGTTGTAAGTGCGAGTGGGGTGCTCGGAGGGGGTGTGGTGCGTCTGGAGGGGTCGGCTGGTGTGCGTCTGGGTGGAGTCTGGGTGGTGGCATTGGGGTAGGGTGGCTTCGGGGAAGGGTGGGGTGCGTTGGCGAGGGTGGGGTGGGGCGTTGGCGAGGGCTGGGTTACCTCATGTGACCTGTGGTGACTCATGTGACCCCTTGGTGACTTCATGTGACCCGTTGGTTACTTCAGTGGACCTTGGTGACTTCTGTGAGCCTTGGTACTTTGTGTGACCTTTGTGACCCCATGTTCGACCTTGGGACCTTCTGACCTCAAGTCACCTTTGGCCCATTCACCAATCGGTGTGCCGGGGAGCAGTCGTTTCGGTTGGGATTCGACGGGGATGGGTTGGGTGTGTCAGGGAGGGGGTGGGTGTGTCATGGAGGGGGTGGGGGGATCAGGGGGGTGAGGTGGGTGGTGTGTCAGGGGAGTTTATTGGGGTTTGGGTGATTGACTTGTTGGGTGACTTTCATTTTTACCGCGGGCATTGCTGACCCCTGTTGACTTCGCGTCTGTCCCATAATATACCTGGTTGTGACCCTATTGACCTTTGGACCCATGCGACCTTTGACCGCCCATGTGACCCTCATGACCTCATGTTGACCTTGTTGACCCCATGTGAACTCAGTGACCCCCATGGACCTCAGTAACCCATGTGACTCGTTGGTGACCCCATGCGACGTTTGTGACCCCATGTGACTTTGTGACCTCAGAAGTGACCCCAATGTGACCTTTGTGATCCCATGTGACCGCGATGTGACCTTGGGGTGGACCTCATTTCACCAGCCTTGGTGACCCTCATTTCACCTGACCTTCCCCTTTCACACAAACTGCAGGGCAAGGACGAACCCTAGGGTCCAAGCGGCCGCGATGTTTTTCAGTACATTTGGGTTATATTTTTTAAAATGCTCTGCTGGCCAAACACTATGCCCGATTTCCTTCAAACTCAAATTAATTTTGTATAACACTGTTCTCCAGTGCATTTGTTCTCTTTCTGATCATCATTTGCCAAACTTCATCATAAAGCAAGTGATCGCGCAACCAGGCGACACTTGTGGTTCGAGAACCGCCTTGTTGTAAAATATGTCAAATGCAATTTCCTTAGCAAATAAGGTACTATGGTCAATCATGCTCAAAAGAACCACTGGCCCAAGATTATACAGTGTGTACACAGATTGACGTTTAATGACCCTTACTTTACCCTTGACACCTTTTTGTTAAAATCTATAAATTGCTACCAAATTTGCTCAAAAGAACCACTGGCTAAATACTTGGGGTGTACATAGATTGACCTTTCATGACTTATGTGACCATTGACCATATTTTGAGAAAAACTTTCAAATGCAACTTCCTTGGTAATGATACATTGGTTTACAATGGATTCAAGTGCTGATATTAACATAGTTGTTACATAAAAGTTTGATAAGTTAAAATGGAAATAGAGGTGTACCACCTCTAAAATACACAACTTTTGTGTTGCCAGATTGATAGCAGGAAAGGACATGCACAATTTTCCACTATGAAGTGTGAGGTTTGTTTCCATTGTATCCCAAAATAACAAATTTCAGTACTTTTAGAAAACTTATTGCAATTTTGTTCCACAATACAACACCTCTTTGACCTATGGATATTGGGTCCAAGGTCAAAATAAGTTATGACTTATAGAGTCATTCTTGAAATAATTAAACTCTTCAGGAAACCTGGATGCCTCAAAACAAATGCAAATAGGGATAGGTGCACAGTCAGAAGCATTTTCCACCCTCATTTAATTACCCACAACAGGAGAATATCATCTAATATAGTCAATACAGCCAGAGACGGTGCGAATGTTCTAATTTCTAATGAATTAAAATTGTTGCTGATATACAATGGAAAGGTGCCCACATTCCAAGTAAAATACATACAAATTCCTATATTTTCCCCTATAATTTTCTTGTTTATCCCTATATTTTCCCTATATTCTTGTTTTTTTGGCCCTATATTTAACCCTATATTTTTGCAAGGGTTCACTTCACTTGTAGCCCTGTGGTCATCTCCTGATTGCCATAGCAACCATATCAAAAATCTGGCTTCATGGATTTCTGCGCACATATACCCATGCACCTTCTCCTCAAGTACGTATGGTATAAATGCAAGTTACCGGTAAGCAGTTACGTTTGTTCCCGTGTTTAGCCAATCAGAGGCCCTGTTCAGTTACCATGGCAACAAGATCAAAATAATTCCCATTTTTCAAAACTTTTCAGCATGGGCTACAATATGATACAACATGCATTTTCTTAATGTATTGGTAAAGTCAATAAATTGCTGTCGAAGGTCGGGGTAAAAAAGTAGACCCCCTTAAAG
>JAMKCH010032770.1:0-28188 GCA_023653785.1 Ophioderma brevispina
TATGAATCAGCTTGAGACCCCTTTACAAAAGTTATGGGTCAAGAGGTCAATATGGGGTGATCTGAGGTCACAGGGGTCCAAAACATATTACGGTGTAAATTAAAATTAGGTCAAATAGAAAATCTGTTTCTCCCCACCTCATAGAACTTGATGAGAGGTCAATAAAAGTCATCTATGGACGTCATCCCTTCACCATTGGTTAGGGGTCAAAGGTCAAAAATACTTCAAATTATGTTACACATCAAATCACTCCTCCTCCTAACAGAGTAAGCAACGGATCGGTGGGTCATGCTATGAATCAGCTGAGACCTTTACAAACGTTGGAGTCAAGCTGGTCAATATGGGGTCATATTAGGTCACAGGGGTCAAAAACATATTTAATGTGTTGTAAAATTTGAAATTAGGTCAAATAGAAAAATCTGTTTAGCCCATCTCATAGGGAATTGATGAGAGTACAATAAAAGTCAATCATGAAATCATCACTTGACCAGGGTTTAGGGGTCAAGGTAAAAATACTCCCAATTACGGTAACTTCAAATCACTACTCCTCATACAGATTATGTAACCCTGATCGGTGAGTCATGCATATGAATAATAAGCTTTGAGGACCCTGTACAAAAGGATGGGTCAAGGAGGCCAATATGGGGTCATCTGAGGTCACATGGGTCAAAAAATTTAACTGTGTGTAAAATTTTTAAATAAAACAAGGTCAAATAGAAAAAAATTCTGTTTAGCTCATCTATAGGACCTGATGAGAGGACAATAAAAAAGTCAATTATGACTTATCAAATGACCCATGGTTAGGGGGTCAAAGGTCAACAAATACTCCCAAATTACGGTACACTAAAATCGCTAATACTCCTACAGATTAAGCAACCTGATCGTGTGAGTCATGCAATGGAATTAGCTGGAGCCCTTAAAAAAAGTTATGGGTCAAGAGAGCAATACCGGGGTCAGTGTGAGGTCACAGGGGTAAAACATATTTACTGTGGGAACATTTAAAATTAGGCAATAGATAATCTGTTTAGCCCATCTTTAGACTTGATGAAAGGTCAATAAAAGTCAATGATGACTTTATCGACTGTGACCCATGGTTAAGGGGTCAAATGTCAAATACTGCAAATTATGTTACTTCATCACCACTCCTACCGATGTAACATGACCGTGTGACTTATGCATATATATTTACTTGAGGATTTACAAAGTAATAATTATAGAGGCCAATCAGGGGGTCATCTAGGGTTTAATTCTTCCCCGCCTAACTTCCTAACTTGCTCTTGCAAAGAGCACACGTCGGATTTGTCCCCAGGTCTAGTTTTTCTTTTCTTCTTTTCTTTCTTTCCTTGTCAACACTTCAACTCGTCTAGTCAGTCTGGTTTTACGTATCCGACCAGACTCACAACGAATGACCGCTGAGGCATCCCATTTATGTCACTTGACTTTGACTCCTGTCGGGGTCATCTAGGGGTCCAGGGGTCAAAAGTGTACCATTTTCCTTTAAAAAGTTTCAGCGCCTACAGATTACAAACTGTTAACGTGACTCATGCATATGAAGTAGCTTGAGATCCTTACAAAAGTTATGGTTTGAGAGGTCATCTGGGTCCATTAAGGGGAACGTCCGGTCTTAATGTGAAAAATCTTCAAAAACTTCAAAAAGCTTATCGCTCTATGCAACATTGATGTCACGTACTCATACATACGGAGTTTAAGACCCTTCACAACGCTGTGCTCGGAATGGTCAAAGTCTTTCCGGGAACTTCCGGTCCAAAAACCAAATATTCCAAAATATTCAAAAATTTTTATCTCGAGACCCAAACATAGTACATGACGTTTCCTCGCTTCAGATTGCATTCAGTTTACCTGGTGTATGCCAGATAATTTTATTTGGGAGTCAAAGGTCCATTTAAGGTCATTTCCGGTTTTAAGGTAAGTAATTTTTAAGATTTTATCTCAGACTAAGCATAGTATAAGTTTTTATTTGCATTGGAACAATGCTTTTTTTTTGTGTACACAAGGTTTTTTTATACCGGGATCAAAGGTCATTTTGGGGGTCAAAAGGTCAATTTTGCCAAAAATGCTAAAATAACTGTTTGCGCACAGTTTCTTCAAAATTGCATATTTTTAGCCAAAATTAAATTTTCATGGGCAAAAGATATCAGACGTGATTTAGTAACAAAACACCCGTTCTCATCAACGCGAAATGGCTTCAAAATCCATTCTACTATTGACAGTTTCAATATTTAACCCCTATAGTATAATACAGTATATCATGCATTACGTCGTCTGCTAGACCGCGTATTGATATAGGTGGCGCGGTATATCTTACGATTTGGGTTGTAAAATACCAATTTTGCCGCTTTCCTAGATTATATCATCAAATTCACATCTTTCTTTTGACACAATTTACTTCGCTTATCCAATATCCGACAATATAGCGCCTAAAACATGTGTGCGCTCTGTTTTTTACAGGAGTACTTTGTATCCCACGATTTTGCCTGAACTATTTAGCTCTTCCTCCCCACCCCATTTAGTTCCTCCCCCCCCTCCCGTCACACACACTTGGTATAATTCATGCAGTAAGCTCTTCATGGTCGCAGAAACTGTTGCCGCAGTTGTTTGATTAACGTCCTATACAGTTTGCGCACTATATAGCTAGCTAGCAAGTAAGCGCGAACCTGCTTCTTTACAAGACGGCTTCAGGCCGCCTTGTTCTGTATTTCTGAAGCTTCTTTCTTTCTTTCTTAAGTTAGTCGGTATCGCCTAACTTACTTGTTTCTTATTACGTTTCTTTTCTTCTTCTTCTGGACAATTTTCATTTGCTTCTTCTTCCACATTCTTGTCGGATTTAAACCACAATTGGTCACCAGCATGGTTTTGTTGAACGGTTCAAAAAATTTATGCTTTGTTTTGGGGTCAAAGGTCCACGTAGGTGTCACAGGGGTCAAAGTTATTTACTGTGTGTAAATTTAAACACAGGTCAATAGAAAATCTGTTTATGAGCCCATCTCATAGCACTTGATGAGAGGTCCATACAAGTCAATCTTACTTCATCACTTGACCATAGGTTTAGGGGTCAAAGGTCAAACTACTTACAATGCGTTACAATCTTTCAAATCACTACTCCTCTACAGATTTAGCACCTGAATCGCGTGTAAGTCTGCATATGAATCTGCTTGAACCCTTTACAAAAGTTATTGGTCACGCAGTCAATATGGGGTCATCTGAAGTCACAGGGGTCAAACATATTACTGTGTGTAAATTTAAAATTAGGTCAAATAGAAAATACTGTTTAGAGCCCGATCTTCATAGGACTTGATGAAGATCAATAAAAGTCATCATGACTTCATAAACTTGACCCATGGTTTAGAGGTCAAAGGTCAAAAGACTTCAAATTACGTTACACATCACATCACTACTCCTCCTACATGATTAGCAACCCTGATCGCGTGAGTCATGCTTATGAATCATCTGAGACCCTTACAAAAGTTATGGTCCAGAGTCAATATGGGTGATCTGAGTTCACATGGTCAACCATATTTACTGTGTGTAAAATTTAAAATTAGTCAAATAGAAAATCTGTTTACCGCACCTCATAGAACTTGATGAGGTCAATAAAAGTCAATCATGACTTCATCACGTGACCCATGGTTTAGGGGTCAAAGGTCAAATACTTTCAAATTATGTTTACATCAATCACTCCTCCTCCCTACATATAGCAACCTGATCGTGTGGGTTATGCATATGAATCATCAGCTTGAACCCTTTACAAAAGTTATGGGTCAAAGGTAATATGGGGTCAATTAGGTCACAGGTGGTCAAACTATTACTGTGTGTAAAATTTGAAATTAGGTCAAATAGAAAATCTGTTTAGCCCATCTCATAGGCATTGATGAGAGGTCAATAAAAGTTCAATCTGACTTCATCACTTGACCATGGTTTGCAGTGTCAAAGGTAAAAATACTCCCAATTACTTTACACTTCAAAATCACTACTTCCGCCTACAGATTAATGTAACCTATCGTGTGAGTCATGCATAGGAATAAGCTTGAGACCCTTTTACAAAAGTTATGGGTCAAGAGGCAATTGGGTCCATCGGATGTCACAGGGGTCAACATATTTACTGTGTGTAAAATGTTAAAACAAGGTCAAATAGAAATTCTGTTTAGCCTATCTTCATAGGACCCTTCATGAGAGGACAATAAAAGTCAATTATGACTTATCACACTTGAACCATGGTTTAGGGGTCAAAGGTCACAATACTCCCATTACGTTACACGTCAAATCGCTACTCCTCCTACAGATTAAGCAACCTGATCGATGTGAGTCCTTCATATGAATTATCTGAGCCCCTTACAAACAGTTATGGGTCAGAGCTCAATACGGGTCATGTGAGGTCACAGGGGTCAAACATATTTACTGTGTGGAAAATTTAAATTAGGTCAAATAGAAATCTGTTTTAGTCCATCTGAATAGAACTTGATGAAGGTCAATAAAAGTCAATTATGACTTATTTCGCCCCCCCCCCCCCCCCCCCCAAAAAAAACTTTTTTTTTGGAACCCATGTTAAGGGGTCAATGTCAAAATACTTCAAATTATGTTATTTCAAATCACCACTCCTACCGATGTAACATGATCGTGTGACTTATGCATTAAATGACTTGAGGAATTTACACAAGTAAGAAGTAGAGAGGCCAATCAGGGGGTCATCTAGGGTTATTTCTTCCCCGCCTAACTTATACGTGCTCTTGCACAGACACTAAGTCTGTTTCTTTCTTCTTTCTTCTGTCACACTTCAACTGCTGTCTAGCTTCGTCATGGTTTGACGTATTCGACCAGACTTCCACCGTGAAGACCGCTGAGGCATCCCCTTTATGTCGCATGACTTGACCCCTGTCGGGTCATCTAGGGGGTCACAGGGGTCAAAACCGTGTATTTTCCTTTAAAAGTTGTCAGCGCCTACAGATTACAATACATGGTAACGTGACTCATGCATCCATGAAGTAGCGTGAGATCCTTTACAAAAGTTAGGGGGTGAGGAGGTCATTGAGAGGTCATCTGGGGTCATTAAGGGGGGAACTTCCGGTCTTAATGTGAAAAATCTTCAAAAAATCTTCAAAAATAGCTATATGCTATATGCAAACATGGCATTGGTCACGTGACTCAATAAGACGGAGCAGCTTAAGGACCCTTCACAAACGCTACGTGGCGTCCTGATCTTGGTGCTCGGATATGGGGGTCAAAGGTCTTTAAGGGGAACTTCGGTCAAAAACCACCAAAAATATTCCAAAATATTCAAAAAATTTTTATCTCGAGACCCAAACATAGTACAGTGACTTCACTTTCAGATTTGCATTTATGTTACCTGGTGTATGCAAGAATATTTTTATTTTGCGAGGTCAAAGGTCATTTAAGGTCCATTTCCGGTTTTAAGGAAATCAATTTTAAGACTTTTATCTCTCAGAGAACTAAGCATAGTAGAATTTTTTTATTTGCATTGGAACAATGCATTTTGTTGTGTACACCAAGGTTTTTTTATACCGGGATCAAAGGTAATTAAGGGGGTCAAAAGGTCTCAATTTTGCCAAAACAATGCTTAAAAATACGGATCTTGCGCACAGTTTCTTATTCCAAAAGCAATATGTTTTTAGCAAAATTAAATTTCATGTGCAAAAGACCATCAGAAACGTGATTGAGTAACAAAACTAGCACCTGTTCCATCAACGCGAAATGGCTTCAAAATCCATCTACTATGACAAGTTCAATATTGAAACCCTATAGTATAATACAAGTATTAATCATGCATTCCGTCGTCTGCTAGACCGCGTACTGATATAGGTGGCACGGTCTATCGTACGTTTGGGTTTGTAAAATTAACCAATTTGCCGCTTTTCCTATATTATATCAATGCAGGAAAAAAAAACAATATTCACAGCTTTCATTTGACCCAATTTTACTTCCTTAGCCCAAATAGTCGACAAAGATATCGCCTTAAAACATGTGTGACGCTCTGATTTTAAAAAGGAGTACATGTTATCCCACGATTTTTGCCTGAATATTTAGCTCTATCCTCCCCCCCACCATTAGCGCCCTCCCCCCCATCCCTTCACACCAACACTTTGTATAATTCATGCAGTAAGCACTTCATGGTAGCCAGAAACTTATGTTGCCGAATGTGTTTGGTTAACGTCCGATACCGTTTGCGCACGATATAGCTAGCTATCAAGTTTAAGCGCGAAACTGCTTTTTACAAGACGGCCTTCAGGCCGCCTTGTTCTGTGTCTGATTGCATTCTTTCTTCTTAAGTAGGCGGTATCGCCTAACTTCTTTGTTCTTACCGTTCTTTCCTTATTCGTTCTGACACATTTTCAATGTGCTTCTTCTCACATTACTTGATCGGATTTAAACCTCAAGTGGTCAAAGCCAGGGTTGTGAAAGGTTCAAAAGTTATGCTTGTTTGGGGTCAAGGTCACGTGGCGGTCACAGGGGTCAAAGTTATTTACGTGTGTAAATTAAAACAAGGTCAAATAGATGAAAATCTGTTTAGCCCATCTCAAGCACTGATGAGAGGTCAATAAAAAGTCAATATGAATTCATCAATTGCCCATGGTTTTAGGGGTCAAAGGTCAAACTACTTCAATTACGGTACACTTCAAATCACTACTCCTCATACAGATTTAGCAACTGATCGTGAAGTCAATGCATATTGAATCTGCTTGAGGACCTTTAACAAAAGTTATGGGTCAATAGGTTAATATGGGGGTCATCTGAAAGTCACAGGGGTATCAAAAACATATTTTACTGTGGGTAAAATTTAAAATTAGGTCAAATAAAAATCTGTTTAGCCCATCTCATAGGACTTGATGCGAGATCTATAAAGTCAATTAGGACTTCATCACTTGACCCATGTTTAGATGGGTCAAAGGTCCAAAAATAACTTCAAATTACGTTACACCTCAAATCACTACTCCTCCTACAGATTAAGCAACCTGATCGCGTGGGTCATGCATATGAATCAGCTTGAGACCCTTTACCAAAAGTTATGGGTCAAGAGGTCATATGGCGGGATCTGAGGTCCACAGGGGTCAAACATATGTACTGTGTGTTAAATTTAAAATTAGGTCAAATAGAAAATCTGTTTGCCCACCTCATAGACACTTGAGGATGGGTCAATAAAAGTCAATCAATGACTTCATAACTTGACCCATGGTTCAGGGTTCAAAGGTCAAAATACTCAAAATTATGTTACCACATCAAATCACTCCTCCTCCTACAGATTAAGCAACCGGATAGTTGGGGTCACTGCAATGAAATCAGATTGAGGACCCTTTAACAAAAGTTATGGGTCAAGAGGTCACTATGGGGTCATATTAGGTCACAGGGGTCCCCCAAAATATTTACTGGGGGTAAAATTTGAAATTAGGTCAAATAGAAAATCATGTTTAGCACATTCAGTAGGACTGCTGAGAGGTAATAAAAGTCAATCATGACTTCATCACTTGACCCATGGTTTAGGGGGTCAAGGTCAAAATACTCCCATTACGTTACATCAAATCCATACTCCTCCTACAGATTATGTAACATGATCGGTGTGAGTCATGAATATGAATAAGCTTGAGACCTTTACACAAAGTTTATTTATGGGTCAAGATGGCCATATGGGGTCATTGAGGTAACGGGGTTCAAACATATTACTTCGTGTAAAATTTAAAACAAGGTCAAATAGAAAATCGTTTAGCCTATCTCATAGGACCTGATGAGGAGGAGCACAATAAAAGTCAATTATGACTTCATCACTTGACCCATGGATTTCGGGGTCCAAAGGCAAAATTACTCCCAATACGTTACACATTCAACACGAATCGATACTCCTCTTACAGAATTAAGCACCTTTTTTGCTCCGTTCTTCTGTTTTATTGTCATGCACTGAATAGCTGAGCCCCTTTACAAAAGTATGGGTCAAGAGATAATTACGGGGTCATGTGAGGTCACAGGGGTCAAACATATTACTGTGTGTAAATTTATAAAAATTAGGTCAAAATTAGAAAAATCCTTCTGTTTAGCCATTATGAACTTGATGAAGTCAATAAAAGCAATTATGAATTTATTCACTTGACCCCCCATGGGTTGTTAAGGGGTCAATGTCAAAATACTTCAAATTATGTACATTTCAAATCACCAACTCCTACCGATGTAACATGTCGTGTGACTTAGCTTTTAATTGACCTGAGGAATTTACAAAAGTAATAAGTAGAGTAAGAGAGGCCACCAATCAGGGGGTCATCTAGGGGTATTCTTCCCCGCTAACTTATACGTGATCTTGCACAGAGCACTAAGTCTAGTTTCTTTCTTCTTATCTGTCAACACTTCAACTGCGACTAGCTTTTTTCAGTCATGGTTCGGCGTATTCCGACCAGACTTACACCGCATGACCGCTGAGGCATCCATTTAGGTCACATGGAACTTTGACCCATGTCGGGGTATCAGGGGTCACAGGGTCCAAAACGTGTCATTTTCATTTTAAAAAGTTTCAGCGCCTACAGTTTACAATTTACAATGGTAACGTGACTCATGCATATGAAGTAGCTTGAGATCCTTTACAAAAGTTGTTATGGGTGAGAGGTCAATCTGGTGTCATTAAGGGGAAATTCCGGTATTAATGAAAAATCTTCAAAAAAATCTTCAAAATAGCTATAGGCTCTAAGCAACATTGCATGGTCACGTGACTCATACAACGGAGCCGCTTAAGACCCTTCACAAACGTGTGCTCGGAATGGGGTAAAAGGTCTTTAAGGGGAACTTTCCGGTCCAAAAACAAAAATATTCAAAGATTCAAAAAGTTTTTATTCGAGACCAAACATAGTACAGTGACTCTTTCAGATTTGCATTCATGCTACGGGTGTATGCAAGATATTTTATTTGGAGGTCAAAGGTCATTTAAGGTCATTTCCGGTTTTAAGGTAATAATTTTAAGCATTTGTATACTCCAGAACTAAGCATAGTAATTTTTTTATTTGCATTGAAACATGCATTTTTGTAATGTGTACACAAGGTTTTTTTTATACCGGGAATCAAAGGTCATAAGGGGTCAAAGGTCCAATTTCAAAAATGCTCGAACAAATCGGATTATTGGCACAGTTTATTTCAAACTGCAATAATTTTTAGCAAAAATTAACTTTTCATGTGCAAAGACATCAGACGTGAGTGAGTAACAAAACCCTGCCCGTTCAATAAACCAGAAATGGCTCAAAATCCAATTCTACTATTGACAAGTTTCAATATTGAACCCTATAGTATAATAATACAGTCATCATGCATTACGTCGTCTGCTATACCGCGTAATGATATAGGTGTCGCGCGGTCTATTCTTACGATTTGGGGTTTGTTAAAAAAAGTAACCCATTTTGCCGTTTCCTATATATCAATGCAGAGAAATTCACAGCTTCATTTTGGACACCAATTTACTTCCTTGTCCAAATTGATCGACAGATATGCCTAAAACATGTTGTGCGCTCTGTTTTTAAAAAGGAGTACTTTGTATCCACGATTTTGCCTGAAACTATTTAGCTCTTCTCCCCCCCCCAATTTTAGGGTACTCCCCCCCCCCTCCCCTCACCAACACTTGGTTAATTCATGCACAGTAAGACTTCATGCGTCGCCAGAAACTGTTTGCGCTTTGTTTGTTTTAACGTCCGATACGTTTGCGCCTATATAGCTAGTTCAAGTAAGCGCGAACCTGTTTTTACACGACGGCCTTCAGGCCGCCTTGTTTTGTGCTGATGCATTCTTCTTTCTTTAAGTAGGCGTATCGCCTAAAACTACTTTGTTCGTTACCGTTTTCTTTCTTCTTCTTTACCATTTCAATTTGCTTTCTCCACATACTTGATCGGATTTAAACCTCAATTGGTCACAAGAATGGGTTTGTTGACGGTTTAAAAGTTTGCTTTGTTTGGGGTCATAAGGTCAGTAGGGGAGGGTCAAGGGGTCAAAGGTATTACGTTGGGTAATTTAAAACAAGGTCAAATCAGAAATTCTGTTAGCCCATCTCATAGCACTTGATGAGAGGTCAATAAAAGTCAATCTGACTTCATCACTTCTTGGACCCATGGTTAGGGGTCGTCAAGGTCAACTACTTCACATTACGTTTACACTTCAAACCCACTACTCCTCCTACAGATTTAGCAACCCTGATCGTGTAAGTCAGAATATGAATCTGCTTGAGACCCTTTACAAAAGTTATGGGTCAAAGGTCATATAAGGGTTATTTGGGGTCATCTGAAGTCACAGGGGTCAAACATATTACTGTGTGTAAATTTAAATTAGGCAAAATTAGAAAATTGTTTAGCACATATCATAGGACTAGGACTGATGAAGAGATCAATAAAAAGGTCAATCAGACTCATCACTTGACCTGGTTTAGGGTCAAAGTCAAAATACTTCAAATTACGTTACACATCAAATCACTACTCTCTACAGATTAAGCAACCTGATCGTGTAGGAGTCATGCATATGAATCCGCTTGAGACCCTTTACAAACGTTATGGGTCAAGAGGTCAATATGGGGTGTGATATGAGGTCACAGGGGTCAAACATATTACTGGTGTAAAATTTAAATTAGGTCAAATAGAAACTCTGTTTAGCCCACCTCATAGAACTGATTGAGAGGTCATTAAAAGTCAATCATGACATCATCAACTTGACCCCATGGTTTAGGGGTCAAAGGTCAAAATACTTTCAAATTATGTTGACACATCCAAATCATCGCATCCTACAGATAAAGCAACCTGATTGTGTGGGTCATGCATATGAATCAGCTTGAGACCCTTTACAAAAGTTATGGGTCAGAGGTCAAAATGGGGTCTATTAGGTCCAGGTGTCAACATATTTACTTGTGGTAAAATTTGAAATTAGGTCATAGAAAATCTGTTTAGCCCATCTCCTAGGACTTGATGAGAGGTCCATAAAAGTCAACTCATGACTTCATCACTTGACCATGTTTAGGGTCAAAGGTCAAAATACTCCGCAATTACGTTTACACTTCAAATCACTATCCTTCTACAGATTAGTACCTGATCGTGTGGTCATGCCTATGAATCGCAGTGAGACCTTACAACAGTTATGGTCAAGAGCCAATAGGGGTCAACGAGGTCACAGGGGTCAAACATATTTACGGTGTAAAATTTAACACAAGTCAAATGGGAAATCTTTTAAGCTCATCTCATGGACCTGATGAGAGGACACTACAAAGTCAATTATGACTTATCCCTTGTACCCAATGGTTTCGGGGTCAAAGGTCAAAATACTCCCATTACGTTACACTTCAAATCGCTACTCCTCCTACAGATTAAGCAACCTGATCGATGTGAGTCCTTCATATGAATTATCTGAGCCCCTTACAAACAGTTATGGGTCAGAGCTCAATACGGGTCATGTGAGGTCACAGGGGTCAAACATATTTACTGTGTGGAAAATTTAAATTAGGTCAAATAGAAAATCTGTTTTAGTCCATCTGAATAGAACTTGATGAAGGTCAATAAAAGTCAATTATGACTTATTTCGCCCCCCCCCCCCCCCCCCCCAAAAAAAACTTTTTTTTTGGAACCCATGTTAAGGGGTCAATGTCAAAATACTTCAAATTATGTTATTTCAAATCACCACTCCTACCGATGTAACATGATCGTGTGACTTATGCATTAAATGACTTGAGGAATTTACACAAGTAAGAAGTAGAGAGGCCAATCAGGGGGTCATCTAGGGTTATTTCTTCCCCGCCTAACTTATACGTGCTCTTGCACAGACACTAAGTCTGTTTCTTTCTTCTTTCTTCTGTCACACTTCAACTGCTGTCTAGCTTCGTCATGGTTTGACGTATTCGACCAGACTTCCACCGTGAAGACCGCTGAGGCATCCCCTTTATGTCGCATGACTTGACCCCTGTCGGGTCATCTAGGGGTCACAGGGGTCAAAACCGTGTATTTTCCTTTAAAAGTTGTCAGCGCCTACAGATTACAATACATGGTAACGTGACTCATGCCTATGAGTAGCTTGATATCCTTTAACAAGTTATGGGTTGAAGAGGTCCTCTGGGGTCATTACGGGGGAACTTCCGGTCTTAATGTGAAAATCTCAAAAATCTTCAAAATAGCTATCTGCTCTATTCAACATTGGGCATGGTCCACGTGACTCATACATACGTGAGCACTTATACCCTTCACACACGCTGTGCTCGGAATGGGGGTTCAAAGGTCTTTAAGGGGAACTTCCGGTCAAAAAACCAAAATTTCAAATTTTTATCTCGAGCCGCCGAAAAACATTGTACAGTGACTTCACTTTCAGATTTGCATTCATGTTAACCTGGTGATGCAGATTTTTTATTTTGGGGGAGGTCAAGGTCATTTAAGGTCATTTCCGTTTTAAGGTAAATAACTTTAAGAATTGTTATCTCAGAACTAAGCCATAGTATAAGTTTTTTATTTGCATTGGAACAATGCATTTTGGTGGTGTACCCAGCGTTTTTTCTTAATAACCGGATCAAATGCTCATTAAGTGAGGGGGGTCAAAAAGGTCCATTTATGCCAAAAAATTCTACAAATACGGATTTGCGCACAGTTTCTTCAAAACATGCAATATTTTTTTAGCCACAATTACTTTTCATGTGCAAAAGACATCAGACGTGATTGAGTAACAAAACTAGCCCGTTCCATCAACGCGAAATGGCTTCAAAATCCATTCTACTATTGACAAGTTTCAAATATTTGAACCCCTATAGGATAATACAGTATATCATGGCAACAGTCTTCTGCTAGACCGCGTACTTATATAGGTGGCGCGGTTTTTCTTACGATTTGGGTTTGTACAATTAACCAATTTTGCCGCGTTTTTTCCTATATTATATCAATGTCATAAATTCAACAGCTTTCCATTTGACACCAATTTTACTTCCTTAGTCCAAATATCACAGATATCGCTAAAACATGTGTGCGCTCTGTTTTTAAAAATGAGTACTTTTTATCCCACGATTTTTTGCTGAACTATTTAGCTCTCTATCCTTCCCCCCCCCCATGTGGTCCTCCCCCCCCTCCCTTCACACACACTTGGTATAATTCATGCATAAGACTCCTGTCGCCAGAACTGTTTGCCGCATTTGTTGGTTAACTTCCGAAACCGTTTGCTCCACTATCTAGCTAGCTATCAAGTAAGCGCGAACCTGCTATTTACAAGAAAAACGTCCTTCAGGCCGCCTTGTTTTCTGTGTTCTGCGATGCATTCTTTCTTTTCTTTCCTTAAGTTAGGCTTAATCGCCTTAACTTACTTTTGTCTTACCGTTTCTTTCTTCTTTTCGTCTTCTTTTCGACAATTTTCAATTTGCTTCTCTCCACATACTTATCGGATTTTACACCTCAATTGGTCACAAATCATGGTTTGGTTGACGGTCAACAGTTTGACTTTTGTGGGTCAAAGGTCAACGATAGGGGTCCAGGGTCAATTTATTTCCTGTGTGTAAAATTTAAAAACAGGTCAATAGAAATCTGTTTATCCCAGCTCAATAGCACTTGATGAGAGTCAAACAGTCATCATGACTTCAATCACTTGAACCCCTGGTTAGGGTGTCAAAGGTCAAAATACTCTCAATTACGTTACACTTCAAATCACACTCCTTCTACAGAATTTGCCAACCTGATCGTAAGTCATGCATATAAATCTGCTTGAGACCCTTTACAAAAGTTATGGTCAGAGGTCAATATGGGGTCATCTGAAGTCACAGGGGTCAAACATATTTTACTGTGTGTAAAATTTAAAATTAGTCAAATAGAAAATCTTTTTAGCCCCATCTCAAGGACTTGATGAGAATCATAAAAGTCAATCATGACTTCATCACTTGACCCATGGTTAGAGGTCAAAGGTCAAAAATATTTTTTTCCTTCAATTAACTTTACCAAACAATCACTACTCCTCCTACAAATTAAGTAAGCAACCTGATCGCGTGAGTCATGCATATGAATCAGCTTGATACCCTCTACAAAAGTTATGTTCAAGAGGCCAATATGGGGTGATCTGAAGGTCCACAGGGCTCAAACATATTTTACTGTGTTACAATTTAAATTAGGGTTGGTTCCAAATAGAAAATCTGTTTAGCCCACCTCATAGAACTTGATGAAGGCAATAAATTCATCAATGACTTCATCCTCTACCCCATTTGGGTTTAGGGTCAAGGTCCAAAATACTTCAATTATGTTACAACATCACATCACTCCTCCTCCTACGATACACCTGATCGTGTGGGTCATTCATTGAATCAGCTTGAGACCTTTAAAAAGTTTATGGTCAAGAGGTCAATATGGGGTATTGTGAGGTCACAGGGGTCAAACATATTTCTGTGTGTAAAATTTAACTTAGGGTCAATAGAAAAAATCTTGTTTAGCCATCTCATAGCTTGATGAAGGTCAATACAAGAAATCAATCATTACTTATCCCTTGACCCATGGTTTAGGGGTCAAAGGTCAAAATACTCCAATTACGTTACACTTCAAATCACTA
This sequence comes from Ophioderma brevispina, assembly GCA_023653785.1. NCBI lineage: Eukaryota > Metazoa > Echinodermata > Ophiuroidea > Amphilepidida > Ophiodermatidae > Ophioderma > Ophioderma brevispina. The sequence continues at coordinate 14,536 of JAMKCH010032770.1, forward strand.
CTTACTCCTCCATACGATTATGTAACCTGATCGTGTGATCTGCATTGCCTAAGCTTTAGAACCCTTTACAAGTTATGGGTCCAGAGGCCAATATGGGGTCATCTGAGGTCACATGTGTCAACATATTACCTGTGTGTAAAATTTAAAACAAGGTCAATAGAATCTGTTAGCGGCACTCATAGGACCCTGATGAGAGGACAAAAAAAGTCAATTATGACTTCATCACTTGACCCATGGTTTAGTAGGGGTCCAAAGGTCAAATATCGCCCAATATACGTTACAACTTTTCAAATCGCTACTCCTCCTACAGATTAAGCAACCTGATCGTGTGCGTCATTCATATGATTAGCTTGAGCCCCTTAACAAAAGGTATGGGTCAAGAGTTCAATAAAACTAATAAAAAAAACTTAAAGCCATCAATGAAATATTATATATTAAATTTAAAATTAGGTCAAAATGAAAATCTGTTTATCCCATCTTTATATAGGAGCTGATGAAAGGTCAATAAAATGTCAATTATGACTTTAATCATCTGGACCTGTTAAGGGGTCAAATGTAAAATACTTCAAATTATGTGTACATTTCAAATCACCCCTCCTACAGATGTAACAATGATCGTTGTGACTTATGCTTTAATGGACTTGAGGAATTTACAAAAGTAATAAGTAGAGGCCATCAGGGGGTCATCTAGGTTATTCTTCCTCCGCCTAACTTATACGGCTGCTCTGCAAAGAGGCACTAAGTCGGATCTGTTTCCCCAGCTAGTTTTCTTCTTCTTCTTCTGGCCCACTTCAAACTGCGTCTACCATTCATGGTTTGACGGAGTCCACCAGACTTACACCGACTGACCGCTGAGGCATCCCATATATGTCACATGACTTTGACTCCTGTTCGGGTTCATTAGGGTCAACAGGGGTCAAAATTGTCATTGTTCTCTTAAAAAGTTTTCAGCGGCCCCTACAGATTACACTCCACTGTAACGTTACTCATGCATATGAAGTAGCTTGAGATCCTTAACAAAAGTTAGGGTTTGAGAGGTCAATCTGGGGTCTAAGGGGAACTTCCGTCCTTAATGTGAAAATCTTCAAAAAAATCTTCAAAATAGCTATCTGCTCTATTCAACATTGCATGGTCACGTTACTCATCCTACGGAGCAGTTTAATACCCTCACAAAACTCTGTGCTCGGAAGGGGGTCCAAAGGTCCTAGGGGACAAAACTTCCGGTCAAAAACAAAATATTCCAAAATATTCACAAATTTTTATTCTCGAAACCCAAACTAGTACAGTAAACTGATGCTAACCTTACAGTGTCTATCATGGTGATGAAATTTTAAAAATATTTTTATTTTTGAGTCACATGTCATTATGTCATTTCCGGTTTTAAGGTATAATTTAAAAGAATTTTTAAATCTCCAGAACTATCATAGTATATTTTTTTTATTTGCATTGGAACAATGCAATTTTTGTTGTGTACACAAGGTTTTTTTTTCATATACCGTGATCAAGGTCGTAAGGGGTGTCAAAAGGTCAATTTTGCCAACAAAAATGCTAAAAATAACGGATTTTCGCAGCAGTTTTCTTCTTCAAATTGGCAATATTTTTTAGCCAAAATTAAATTTTCATGTGCAAAAGACGCAGACGTGATTGATTAACAAACTAGCCCGTTCCATCAACGCGAAATGCTTTCAAAATCCATTCTACACTACTATTGACAAGTCAATATTGAACCCTATAGTTAATACAGTATATCATTGATACGGGGTCCTGCTAGACCGCGTCCTGATATATGTGGCGCGGTTTTTCTTACGATTTGGGTTTGTAAATTAACCAATTTTTGCCGCTTTTCTCAGATTATATCAATTCAGAAATTCACAAAGCTTCATTGACACAATTTTACTTCCTTAGCCCAAATAGATCGACAATATCGCCTAAAACATGTGTGCGCTCTGTTTTTAAAAAGTAGGTACTTGTATCCCACGATTTTTGCCTGAACTATTTAGCTTCTACTATCCTCTCCTCCCCCCCCCCCAATTTAGGGTCCTCCCCCCCCCTCCCTTCACACACGCTTGGTATAATTCCTGCCCGTAAGCACTTCAATGGTCGCCCCAGAAACTTTTGCCGCATTTGTTTGTTTAACGTCCGATAATACCGTTTGCGCACTATATAGCTAGCTTCATTAAGCGCAACCTGCTTTTACAAACGGGCTTCAGGCCCTTGTTCTGTTTCTGATGGCATTCTTTCCCTTTCCTTTCTTAAGTTAGGCTGTATCGCCTAACTTCCTTTGTTCTTACAAACCGTTTCTTTCTTCTTCTTTCTGACATTTTCAATTTGCGTCTTCTTCCACTACTTGATCGGATTTAAACCTCACTTGCACAAGCATGGTTTTGTTGAACGGTTCAAAGTTATGCTTTGTTTGGGGTCAAAAGGTCACGTATTGGTCACAGGGGTCAAAGTTATTTACTGTTGTGTTAAATTTAAAACAAGGTCAAATAGAAAATCTGTTTTGCCGCTCTCAGGAATTGATGAGAGGTCAATAAAGTTCAATCAGGAACTTCATTCATCACTTGACCCCCATGGTTTAGGGGTCAAAGGTCAAACTACTTCAAATTACGTTCACTTTTAAATCAACTTACTACTCCTCCTACAGATTTAGCAACCTGATCGTGTAAGTCATGCCTATGAATCTGCTTGAGACCTTTACAAATTTAGGTCAAGGGTCAATATGGGGTCATCTGAAGTACAAGGGGTCAAACAGATTTACTACTGTGTGTAAAATTTTAAAATTTATGTCAATATAAAATCTGTTTAGCCCTTCTCATAGGACTTGATGAAGATCAATAAAAAGTTCAATCATTACTTCATCACTTGACCCATGGTTTAGAGGTCAAGTCAAATACTTCAAATAATGACGTTACACATCAAAGCACTACTCCTCCTACATATTAAACAACCTAGCGTGAGTCCGCATATGAATCAGCTTGAGACCCTTTACTAAAGTTATGGGTCAAGAGTTCAATTTGGGGTCATCTAGGGTCACATTGGGGTCAACCATATTTTAAACTGTGTGTAAAATTTAAAATTAGGTCAAATAGAAAATCTGTGTATCCCAGCCGTCATAGAACTGGGAATGAGAGGTCATAACAGTCAATCATGACTTCTCACTGCCCCAATGGTTAGGGGTCAAAGGTCAAAATACTTCAAATTGATGGGTTACACATCAAATCACCTCCCTCCCTCCTACAGATTAGCCACCTGATCGTGGTGGGTCATGCTAGAATCAGCTTGAGACCCTTTACAAAAGTTATATGGGGTCAAAGGTCAATATGGGGTCATAGTAGGTCACAGGGTTCAAACATATTTCTGTTTGTAAATTTTGAAATTAGGTCAAATAGAAAATCTGTTTAAGCCCATCTCTAGCTGATGAGAGGTCAATAAAAGTCAATCATGACTTCATCACTTGACCCATGGTTATAGGGGTCAAAGGTCAAAATACTCACTCCCAATTACGTTACACTCAAATCACTACTTCCTACAGATATTTACCTGATCGGGTGAGTCATTCATATGAATCAGCCTGTAGACCCTTTACAAAAGTTATGGGTCAAGAGGCCAATATGGGGTCTCTGAGGTCACATGGGTCAAACATATTTAACTGTGTGTGAAAATTTAAAACATGTCAACTAGAAATATGTTTAGCTCATCTCATAGAGCCTGATGAGAGGTCGATAAAAGTCAATTATGACTTCATCACTTGACCCATGTTTAAGGGGTCAAAGGGCATAATACTCCCAATTACTTAACACACTTCAAATCGCTACTCCTCCTACAGATTTAAGCAAACCTTTATCGTGTAGTCCTGCTATGCTTAGCTTGTAGCCCCTTACAAAAGTTTATGGGTCCAAGAGCTCAATACGGTCATTGAGGTCACAGGGGTCAAACTATTTACTGTGTGTAAAATTTAAAATTATGTCCAATAGAAAATCTGTTTAGCCCATCTTATGCATGATTAAAGTCCAATAAATTCAATTAATGACTTTTCACTTGCCCCATGGTTAAGGGGTCAAATGTCAAAATACTAATACTCAAATTATGTTACATTTCACATCACCACTCCTAACCGATGTAAACATTATCGCGTGTGACTTAGCTTTAATTGACTTTAGGAATTTACAAAAGTAATAAGTAAGATGCCAATCGGGGGTCATCTATTGTTATGTCTCCCCGCCTACTTATACGTTCTCTTGCAAAGAGCATCTAATTCGGAATCTGTCCATGTCTAGTTTCTTTCTTCTTCTGCTTCTGGTCAACACTTTCAAACTGCGCGCTTGGCTTCTAGCTCAGTTCCCTGGTTTGACGTATTCCGACCAGACATACACTGAATGACCGCTGAGGCAACCCATTTATGTCACATGACGTTGACCCCAGTCGGGGTCATCTCGGGGTCACCCAGGGTCAAAGTGTCATTTTTCTTTAAAAAGTTTCCGCGCCTAACAGATTACAATACAGGTACGTGACTCAGCAGAAGTCTCTTGAGATCCTTTACAAGTTATGGTTTGAGAGGGGGTCATCTGGGGTTCATTAAGGAGGGGACGTAACTTCCGGTCTAATATGTGAAAAATCTTCAAAAAAATCTTCAAAAAATAGCTATCTGCTCATGCAATTGCATGGGCACGTGACTCAACATACGGAGCCTTTAAGAACCCTTCACAACCGTGTGCTCGAATGGGGGTCAAAGGTCTGTAAGGGGGAACTCTTCCTCAAAACAAAATATTCCAAATTTCAAAAATTTTATCTCGAGACCAACATATTATCACGGTGCCGTCACTTCAGATTTGATTCATTTTACCCTGTGTATTCAAATTTTTTATGTGGGGTCAAGGTCATTTTAAGGTCCATTTCCGGTTTTAAGGTAAATACTTTTAATTAAGATTTTATCTCCATACTAAGCATAGTAAAATTTTTTTTAATTTGCATTGGAACAATTCATTTTTTGTTGTGTACCCATGTTGTTTTTTTTTATACCGGGAATCAAAGGTCATTCAGGGGGTCAAAATGGTCAATTTTTGCCAAAAAAATGCCTAAAAATACGGATTTGCTCACAGTTTCCTTTTTCTTCTTTCTTCAAAATGCAATATTTTTTAGCCAAACTTAAATTGTTCATGTGCAAAAGACATCAGACTGATTGAATTACAAAACTAGCCCGTTCCATCAACGCGAAATAGCCTCAAAATCCATTCTACCGTGACAAGTTTTTTCAATATTGACCCTATAGTATAAATACAGTATATCAATAGCATTACGGTCGTCTGCTAGACCGCGTACTGATAGAGGCGCGGTCCTTCTACGATTTGGGGTTTGTAAAAATTAACCATTTTGGCCGTTTTCATATTATATCAAGGCAGAATTCACCGCTTTCAATTGACCCCAATTTTACTTCCTTAGTCCAACTAGTCGACAATATATCGCCTAAACCTGTGTGCGCTCCTGTTTTTTAAAAAGGAGTCCTTTGTATCCCACGATTTTTGTCCTGAACTATTTAGCTCTATCATCCCCCCCCATTTAGGTCCTCCCCCCCGCTCCCTTCCCAACACTTGGTATAATTCATGCCGTAAGCACTTATTGGTCGCCAGACACTGTTTGCCCGCCTTTGTTTGTTTACGTCCGATCCCGTTTGCCGCACTATCATAGTAGCTATCAAGTAAGCGCGAATACCTTCGTTTTACAAGGCGGCCCTCAGGCGCCTTGTTCTGTTTTTCGGATGCTTCTTTCTTCTTCTTTCTTCTTAAGTTCGGGCGTTACGCCTAACAGTCTTTTTCTTACCGTTTCTTTTTCTTTCTTCTTCTTTCTGACAATTTCAATTTGCTTTCTTCTTCCCCATACTTGCTGGGATTTAATCCACAATTGGTCACAAGCGTGGGTTTGTTGAACGGTTCAAAGTTATGCTTTGTTTGGGTCAAAGGTCACGTTAGGGTCCCCAGGGTTCAAAGTTATTTACGGTGTGTAAATTTTTACAACCAGGTCCCAAATAGAAAATCGTTTAGCCCATCTCATAGCACTTATGAGAGGTCAATACAAGTCACATGACTTATCACTTGCCATGGTTTATGGTCAAGGTCAAACTACTCAAATACGTTACACTTCAAATCACTACTCCTCCTCCTACAGATTTAGCAACCTGATCGTGGTAAGTCATGCATATGAATCTTGCTTGATACCCTTACAAAAGTTGGTCACGAGTCATATGTGGTCATCTGAAGTCCACAGGGGTCAAACTATATTTACTGTGTGTAAAATTTAAAATTAAGGTCAAATAGAAAATCTGTTTAGCCCATCTCATAGACTTGACTGAGAGATCAATAAAAAGTCACTCATGACTTCATCACTTGACCGCGCATGTTTTAGAGGTCAAAGGGTCAAATACTTCAAATTAACTTTACACATCAAATCATACTACTTTACTTCCTCCTACAGATTAGCAACCTGATCGCGGTGACGTCATGCATAGAATCAGCTGGAGACCCTTTACAAAGTTTATGGGTCAGAGGTCAATATGGTTGATCTGAGGTCACAGGGTCCCAACATTTTACTGTGTGTTGTAAAATTTAAAATTAGGCAAATAGAAAATCTGTTTAGCCCACCTCATAGGAACTTATGATAGGTCACAAAAGTTCACTCATGACTTCAGAAGCTTACCCATGGTTAGGGTCAAAGGTCAAAATACTCACTTCAATTATGTTACACATCAAATCACTCCTCCTCTACAGTTAAGCAAACTGATCGTGTTGGTCATGCATATGAATCAGCTTGAAGCCCTTTACAAAAGTTATGGGTTTTCAAGAGGTAATATGGGGTCATATTAGGGTCATTAGAGGTCAAAAAAGGTAAAAAAAATAAAAAATTTTGAAATTAAGTCAAAATAGAAAATCTGTTTTAGTTAGGCCCATCTCATAGGACTTGATGAGAGTTCAATAAAAGTCAATCATGACTCATCACTTGACACCCATGGTTTAGGGGTCCAAAGGGCAAAATACTCCCAATTACTTTACACTTCAAATCACGACTCCTCCTACAGATTATGAAACCTATCGTGTGAGTCTGGCATAGTACTAACTTATACCCTTTAACATACAAAAGTATGGGTCCAGAGGCCATATGGTTCATCTGAGGTCACACAGGGGTCAACATATTTTACTGTGTGTAAAGAATTTAAAACAAGGGCAAATAGAAAATCTGTTTAGCTCATCTCATAGGACCTGATGAGAGGAAATAACGTCAATAAGACTTCATCACTGCCCATGTTTTAGGGGGTCAAAGGTCAAAATACTCCCATTACTTTACACTCAAAAAGTCGCTACTCCTCCTAACAATTAAGCAACCTTATCGTTTGAGTCCTGCATATGAATTAGCTTAAGCCCCTTAACAAAAGTTAATGGTCAAGAGATCAATACGGGGTCATGTGAGGTCACATGGGGTCAAACATATTTAACTGTGTGTAAAAGTTTAAAATTCGGTCACTAGAAAATCTGTTTACCCCATCTTATAGAACTTGATGAAAGGTCAATAAAAGTCAATGATGACTTCACACTTGACCCCTGGTTTAAGGGTCAAAGGTCAAACTACTTCAAATTACGTTACACTTCAAATCACTACTCTCCCTACAGATTAAGGAACCTGATCGTGTAAGTCATGCTATGAATCTGCTTGAGACCCTTACTAAAAGTTATGGGTCAAGAGGTTCATATGGGGTCATCTGAAGTCACAGGGGTCAAACATAAAAAAAATAAAAAAGTAAAATTTTTGTAAAATTAGGTCAATAGAAAATCTGTTTATCCCATCTCATAGGACTTGATGAGAGATCAATAAAGTCCACTCATTACTTCATCACTTGACCCATGGTTTAAGTCAAAGGTCCCAATACTTCAAATTACGTTACACCTAAATCACTACTCCTCCTACAGCTTAAGCAACCTGATCGCTTGAGTCATGCATATAAATCACTTGAGACCCTTTACACAAGTTTATGGTCAAGAGTCAATATGGGTGATCTGAGGTCACAGGGGTTCCAAACATATTTACTGTGTGGTAAAATTGTAAAATTGGTCAAATAGAAAATCTGTTTCAGCCCACCTCATAGAAACTTTGATGAGAAGGTCAATAAAAGTTCAAATATGCTTCATCACTATGACCCATGGTTTTAGGGGCACGGTCAAAATCCTTCCAATTATGTTACACATCAAATCACTCCTCTTCCTCCTACAGATTAAGCAACTTGATCGTGTGAGCCATGCTAGAAATCACTTGAATCCCTTTACAAAAGTTATGGGTCAAGAGGTCAATATGGGGTCATTAGTCCGGGGTCAAACTAATTTACTGTGTGTAAATTTGAAATTAGGGTTCAATAGAAAATCTGTTTAGAGCCATCTCATAGGACTGATGAGAGGTCATAAAAGTCATCAGAACTTCTCACTTGACCCATGGTTTAGGGGTCAAAGGTCAAAATACTCCCAATTACTTTACACTTCAAATACTACTCTCCTCCTACAGATTTTATGTAACCGGATCGTGTGAGTCATGCATATTAATAAGCTTGAGACCCTTTACAAAAGTGATGGGTCAAGAGGCCAATATGGGGTCATATGAGGTAAACGGTGTCAAAAACATATTTAACTGTGTGATAAATTAAACACAAGGTCAAATAGAAAATCTGTTTAGCTCATCTCATAGGACCAGATGCGAGGAACAATAAAAGGTCAATTATGACTTCATCACTTGACCCATGGTTTCGGGGCCAAAGGTCAAAATTACTCCCAATGACGTGACACTTCAATCGCTAATCCTCCTACAGATTAGGGGCCAACTGATCGTGGGAGTCATGCATATGAATTAGCTTAAGCCCCTTAACAAAAGTTATTGGGGTCAAGAGATCAATCCGGAGTCATTGTGGGATCACAGGAGTCAAACATATTTACTGTGTGTAAAATTAAAATTAGGGTCAAATTAGAAAATCGGTTTAGCTCATCTTGATGTAACTTGTTGAAAAGGTCAATAAAAGTCAAATTATGACTTTATCACTTGACCCTGGTTTTAAGGGGTCCAAATGTCAAAAATACTTCCAAATTATGTTACATTTCAATCACCACTCCTACCGATGTAACATGATCGTTGTGACTTATGCTTTAATTTGAACTTGAGGGGGAATGGACCATTTACAACGTAATACGTAGAGAGGCCATCAGGGGGTCATCTAGGGTTATTATTCTTCCCGGCCTAACTTATACGTGCTTTCTTGCACAGAGCACTAAGTCTAGTTCTTCTTGCTTTCTTCTGTCAACACTTCAACTGCGTCTAGCTCAGTCATGGTTTGGACGTAATTCCGACCAGACTTAACCGAATGACGCTTGAGGCATCCCATTATTGTCCATGACTTTGACCCTGTCGGGGTCATCTAGGGGTCACAGGGTGGTCAAAAGTGTTCATTTTCCTTTAAAAGTTTCAGGCGCTACAGATTACCATAGCATGGTCACGTGCCTCTTGCATATGAAGTAGCTTGAGATTCCTTTAAAAAGTTTGAGGTTGACGAGGGTCAATATGGGTCATTAAGGGGGAACTTCCAGGTCTTTAATGTGAAAAATCTTAAAAAATCTTCAAAAATAGCTATCTTGGCTCTATGCCAACATTGCATGTCACGTGACTTCATACATACGGAGCAGCTTAAGACCCATCACAAACGCTGTGCCTCGGAATGGGGGTCAAAGTCTTTAAAGGGAACTTCCGGTCAAAAAAACAAAAATATTCCAAAATATATTCAAAATTTTTTAATCTCGATACCCAAACATATTACAGGGTGACTTCACTGTCAGATTTGCATTTCATGTTTACCTGGTGTATGCGATATTTTTTTTTTATTTTGGAAGTCAAAGTCATTTTAAGGTCATTTTTCCGGTTTTAAGTAATAATTTTTAAGAATTTTTTATCTCCCCGAACTAAGCATAGTATAATTTTTTTTTTTTTGCATGGAACAAATGCATTTTTGTTGTGTACACAAGGTTTTTTTTTATACCGTGTCAAAGGTCATTCAGGGGGTCCAAAGTCATTTTGTCCAAAAAATGCTAAAAATAAATAACGGATTGCGGCACAGTTTCTTCTTCAAATGCAATATTTTTAGCCAAAATTAAATTTTTCGATTGCAAACGACATCAGCACTTGGATTGAGTAACAAACTACCCCCGTTCCATCCACGCGGAAATGGCTTCAATCCATATCAAACTATTGACATTTTTTCATATTGAATCCCTATATTATATACAGTATATCTGCATACGACGTCTTCTGCTAGACCGCGTACTGATGTAGGTGGCGCGGTCTATCTTATGATTTGGGTTTGTAAAATAACCAATTTTTGCGCTTTTTTTTGTCTTCCTATATATATCAATGCAGAGAAATTCACAGCTTTCATTTGACCCATTTTAAAACTTCCTTAGTGTCCAAATAGTCGACAAGATTTCGCCTAAAACATGTGTGCGCTCTGTTTTTAAAAAGGAGTACTTTGTATCCCACGATTTTGCCTGAACATTTAGCTCGATCCCCCCCCCCATTTAGGTCCGCCCCCCCCCTCGCCTTCCACCCACCTGGTATAATTCATGGCAGTAAGCAAACGTCATGGTCCGCCAAAACTGTTGCCGCTTTGTTTGTTTAACGTCCGATACCGTTTCCGCACTATATATCTAGCTATCAAGTAAGCGCGAACCTGCATTTTTTTACAAGTCGGCCTTCAGGCCGCCTTGGTTCTGTTTCTGATGCATTCTTTCTTGTCTAAGTTAGGCGGTAATCGCCTAACTTACTTTGTTTTACCGTTTCTTTCTTCTTCTTTAATGCTGACAATTTTTCAATGTTGCTTCTTCTTCACATACTTGAACTCGGATAAAACCTCAATTGGTCACAGGCATGGGTTTTGTTGAACGGTTCAAACAAAAGTTTATGCTTTGTTTTGGGGTCAAAGGTCACGTAGGGGACACAGGGGTCCAAAGTATTTTACTGGTTAAAATTTAAAACAAGGTCAAATAGAAAATCTGTTTAGCCCTCTCATAGCACTTGATTGGAGGTCAATAAAAGTCAATCAAGACTTCATCACTTGACCCATGTTTTTAAGGGGTCAAAGGTCAAACTCCTTCAAATTACGTGTACACTTCAAATGGGGTCACTACTCTACTCCCCGACAGATTTAGCAACCGGATCGTGTAATTCAGCATATGAATCTGCTGGAGACCCTTTACAAAAGTTTATGGTCAAGAGGTCAATATTGGGTCATCTGTGGTCACAGGTTCAACATATTTTACGTGTGTAAAATTTAAATTAAGGTCAAAGTAGAAAATCTGTTTAGCCCATCTCATAGACCTTGACTGATAGATCAATACAATCAAAATTATGACTTTCATCACTTGACCCAGGGTTTAGAGGTCAAACGGTCAAAATACTCGTCAAATTAACTTTACACATCACACAAACTACTCCTCCTACAGATTAAGTGCAACCTGATCGTGTGAGTTATGCATATTGAATCAGCGGTTGAGACCCTTTACAAAAGTTTGGGTCAAGAGTTTCAATAGGGGTGATCTGAGGTCACAGGGGTCAAACATATTTACTGTGTTAAAATTTAAAATTAGGTCAAATAAAAAATCTGTTTATCCCACCCTGTAGGACTTGATGAGAAGTCAATAAAAGTCAATCAAGACTTCATCACTTGACCCATGGTTTAGGGGTCAAGGTCCAAATACGTTCAAATTAGGTTACACATCAAATCACTCCTCCTCCTACAGAGTTAAGCAACCTGATCGTTGTTGGTCATGCATATGAATCACTTGCGACCCTTTACAAAGTTATGGGTCAAGAAGTCATAGGGGGTCCCATATTAGGGTCACAGGGGCAAACATAATTTACTGTGGTGTAAAATTTGAAATTAGGGTGTCACATAGCAATCTGTTTAGCCCTCTCATAGGACTGGAGAGCAATGTCAAAAAGTCAATCATGACTTCATCACTTGACCCATGGTTTAAGGGTTCAAAGGTCAAATACTCCCAATTACGTTCCACTTCAAATCACTACTCCTCCTACAGTTATGTAACCTGATTCGTGTGACATGCATATGAATAAGCTTGAGCCCCTTTACAAAAATTATGGGTCAGATGCCAATATGGGGTCATCTGAAGGTCACGGGGTCGAACATATTTACTGTGTGTTAAAATTCAACAAGGTCAAATAGAAAAGGGTCTGTTTTAGGCTCATCTCAGGTAGGACCTGAGAGAGGTCAATAAAGTCCATTATGACTTCATCCTTGACCCATGGTTTGGGGTCAAATGTCCAAATACTCCCAATAAAACGTTACACTTCATCGGCTACCTCCCTCCTACCTACAATTAAGCAACCTGATCGTGGGAGTCAGAGCCTATGAATTCGCTTGAGCCCCTTAACAAAAGTTAGGGTCACGAGGCCAATACGGGGTCATGTGAGGTCCACAGGGGTCAACATATTTACTGTGTGTAAAATTAAAATTAGTCAAATAGAAAATCGTAGCCCATCTTATAGAACTTGATGAAAGGTAATAAAAGCCCAATTATAATCACTTGACCCATGGATTAAGGGGTCAATGGTCAAAAACTTCAAATTATGTTACATTTCAAATCACACCTCCTACAGAGGTAACATGATCGTGTGACTTATGCTTTAATGACTTGAGGAATTTACAAAAGCAATAAGTAGAGAGGTCAATCTCGGGTCATCTAGGGTTATTCTTCCTCGCCTAACTTATACGTGCTCTTGCAAAGAGCCACTAAGTCTAGTTAATTCTTGTTTCTTCGTCAACACTTTTCAAACTGGTCGAGCTCAGTCATGGTTTGACGTATGCGGACCAGACTTACACTGGATGACCGCTGAGGCATCCCATTTAGGTCACAGGACTTTGACCCGTCGGGGTAAATCTCAGGGGTACAGGGGTCAAAAGTGTCATTTTCCTTTAAAAAGTTTCAGACGCCAAAGATTACCCAACATGGTAACGTGACTCATGGATATGAAGGAGCTTGAGATCCTACAAAAAAAAAGTTATGGGTTGAGGAGGTCAATTTGGGGTCATTAAGGGGGACTTCCGGTCTTAATGGAAAAATCTTCAGAAAAAATCTCAAAAAATAGCTATCTGCTCTATGAAACATTGCATGGTCAAGTGACTCATAAATACGGAGCAGCTTAAGACCCTTCACAAAACGCGTGCTAGGAATGGGGGTTCAAAGGTCTTTAAGGGGGATACTCCGGTCAAAAACCAAAATATTCAAAAAATTTTATCTCGGAACAAAACATAGTACAGTGACTTCACTTCAGATTGCATTCATGTTACCGGGTGGATGAAGATATTTTTATTTTGGAGGTCAAAGGTCATTTAAGGTCATTTCCGTGTTTAGGTAAATAATTTTGAAGATTTAGCTCCAGAAACCTAAGCATAGTATAATTTTTTATTTGCAGTGGCACAATGCCATTTTTGTTGGACACAAGGTTTTTTTATACCGCGATCAAACGGTCATTAGGGGGTCAAAAGGTCACAATTTTTGCCAAAAAATGCTAAAAATACGGATTTGCGCACAGTTTCTCAAAAAGCATATTTTTTAG
>JAMKCH010032771.1:0-15573 GCA_023653785.1 Ophioderma brevispina
GACTATATATCAGTGTTAAAAATTGAAGGTCAATTCCTTGTAACTTTTGATAAAAAGTTATACAAACGTTCGTTGTTAACAATTTATGGGTGTAAGGCCTATCGTTCCGTCCCACCAACATTAAATTTTGACGGTGCCATTGAAACACTCTACATCCTTGCTTCTTTTGTTGTTTTATATGAGTGTAATAACTTACTTGTTCTCAAGACATTAATTAGGATCCATTAAAACAACAACTAGGGAGATGCAACTGAAAAAGTGCTATCAAATTCCGTCCCGCCTACCAACACGTAATTTTTGGCTCTACACCGACCCGCGCCACCCCCCCCACCCCCACCCCCACCCCCACCCCCCCCCCCCCCGCCCCCGCCACCCCCCCCGTTGACAAAGTTGCATCTACCTAATGAAACAGTAGCCATAAATGTTATATTGTAGCATTCTTGAGAGTCCTTCATAATCATTGTAATATAACCATTTTTCAGATTTGAAATTCCATTATGAAATTTTCAGGTGAAACTCACCCTCTCTTGGTGTCTACATTGGGCAGCCTGTGCACATGTTGACATCAACTTTTTTTGTTGAGTAATTGTCTAGTATGGTTACAAATTGGTACGACAATTATTCAAACTCTATAGATTTTGTATGTCAAAAGAAAATTAATTTTGTTTTTTATTTGTAAATATACATCTCAAAACTTCTCAAACCTTAAATGGCATTGGAACTCCACAAACAGTGTAACTTATGGCACCAAGGTTATGTCAAAGTTGTAGATGAGGCCATAAGTTAACAATTATTGGAACTAGCCCTAGAGGGAAAGAATTTAGTAATTTGTAACACTCCTACATTATTTTTGGCAACTTTATTCATTCATTAGGGCAAGGCTATTCTGTTTCTTTCGTGTCAGGTACCTGTGCCATTTGGGAAACTCAGCAGAATAGACAAGCACCTCGTACCAACTGGTATTACATATTAGAAACATTTTACGTCTGGAAAGTCAATAATTGTGGTTGATTTCGTAGACGGCAGAAATTAAGGGCCTTGTACTAAATGGAAGCAATGCCCGAGTAGTGGTCGCACAGTTTTTTACAAAGCCGATATTTCTGAACGGGAACAATGGACCAACGAATTACAGTGTTCCTCTTCAAAAATTCTTTTTTAGAAAGTACTTACATTTTCCTAAACGTCTCCAACAACAGTATAAAGCTTATATTAGGCAATTCTGTGAAGAGTCCCTATAAAAAGAGAGAAAAGGAATTGTTGGTGTAACATGCCGAAAATGCAATGAAATACTTACTGCAAAATTACTGCGAGCACGCTACACTCACGTTGATCATGGTCGCTACTGCTTTCGTTTTACCATCCAGAGTGTATGTTGGAAACATTAATCGTAATGTTTGAGTAACGTTTGCGTAACCTGAAACTTGAGGCATCTTCACAGTGGCTTTTATGACAATTTCACATTCAGTATTGATAATTATATCAGGGCTAGAATTTTGGCGAGAATCAGAGAATCGATTCTCGCAAAGATTCTCGTAAACTGATTTGCGTGAATCAATGTTGATTCTCGTAAGTTTTAGAAATTAACACAGTACCGAATTAGATGAGTCTCGCAAAATTTGTTTTTGGGAATCAAGACTGATTCTCGCACACAGCGACGAAATTCTACCCTTTTATATAATGATCGATATTTTCAAGAATTATATCAAATGTGGAGTAAAAATTATGGACTAGGATATTGCTATATTTTTCTTTGGAAAAAGGAAATGAATGCAAATGGTCTTTAACAAAAGAAAGTTAACTTACCGAGCAGCACAAAATGCTTGGGATTTTTTTAATCACTAATTAGTGAAGTGCACAAAACAAGATGGCACAACTTAGGCAGCTAGTATATTGTGTTGGTTATTGACAGAATAATACATTCACAAATATATACACCTTTTAATTTTGTAGATTGGGTTGTCATTATGGAATCCTGTAGCCTGGACGAGCTGAAAGAGCACTTTGAATGTAAAATTGAACGCCTAACCAAATGCATGGATCTTGCAGCTGAAGGTAATATTGTGTCAAAACAGGTTTATTTACAGTGTCAATGTTGTTGTGTTTTTTGGGGGGAGGGCACTTTCCTTTGTGCTGATGAATAGAAAGCTCAGAATTTATCCAAACCAAACTAAAAAGATTATTAGTGCTAAATAACTTCTAAAGGAGCACACCCATTTCTAGACGTCATATATGTTACCCTCTACATACTGAAGTAACAGGTACCTTTTATTTTATAGAAATAACAGGTGTGAAACAATTGAAAAAAGTGGGTGAAACCAAAATAATAAAATCTACACAGGTACAAACCATGTATGTGTTATATAAAGACATTTTTTGTATGTGGTAACCAGGGCTCTTGATAACATGTTTAGCATAGCAGTTTGCTACACATTTTCTGCCATTTGCTATGCAATTTTAAGATTGTGTAGCAATTTTTGCCTATACATTTGGGTACGTTTGCTCTATCAACATGATCAAAGCAAGAGCTGTTGCAAAAATTGCTAAACAAATAAAAATCCTTAGCGCGAGCCCTGGTGGTAACAAAATTACAGACCAAAATGAATTTCTATTATTTTTTAATTGACAAAAATTAAATATTTCTCCAAAATGCTATTGATTGAGCTTTGTTTTCTGTTGTTTTGTACACATGTAATACATCTTTGCCATTGTTATGATAACTAGTGCATACCGTCATGACCTATGTGCATGACCTCTGACCCCAGATTTGTTCTGTGCTCAGGTCCTTTTGACCAAATTTGGTGGTCATAGGGTATTTCTATGTAAATTGACCTTAGATGACCTTTGACCTTTTGGGTCACTCTGTAACCCTGATAACAAACATCAAACAGTCCTCTCCTACCTTCATGCATAGTATCAGCCCCCTACTGTTAAGGCATAACAAAATGCATAGCTGTCAGACAGGTAGGGCATTTCTACAAAAATATTTCAAATTGACCTCTAGATGACCTTTGACCTTTTAGGTCACTCTGAAACCCTGATAGCAAACGTCAGACTGACCTCCCCTACATTCATGCCAAATATCAGCCCAATGTGTTAAACATTCAAAATGCATAGCTGGACAGACAGACAGACAGATCTTATATTTTAGTAGTGTAGACTTACTCTTTTTGACAAACTGTACTATAAGTTTTTACGAATAGACCCTTTTCTATATGAATCTACAGTTTACTGTAGATTTCTACAGAAAAGTGTTAATTCATGAAAAAATAATCTACAGTTTATTGAAAAGGTTGATGTCATAGCAATGGTTTTAAGCCTTTGTAAGCCACAACTAACAATTATTTAGCAGAGACAAACAAATTCTAGGTGGTCAACTAAAGTTTTTGACCATTTTTTTATAACAACCACAAATTAACCTGTCTTTTATTTGTTTGGTTAATCAATTTGGGTAATGTTCCATGGTATTCAGATGTGCTGTGACCTTTGAACCATCATGCAATGTTCATAAAACTGCTCAGGATTGCACAGTTTGCACATGTTTGATTTCTGACAAATATTTTTGTTTAGTTCATTTGATAACTTTCCCACATTTACTGTAATTTGTCTGAGTGAATGGGTAAAATGCTGGCAATATCCATGATTACCAATCTTTTCTTTTTTTAGTGATTGGCCTTGGTGCTCCAGAGGCTGAATGTCGTGAACAGCTTGTAGCAATTAACTCAGAACTATGTCTGGCTGAGTCAGCAGTTGGACAGTTGAGAGAACATCTCAGGGTGCAGCGACAACAGCTTGAAGAAGCACAGGTAAACTAACACAAACTGACACCCATAGGCAAAACAGTGGAATCATTAAGTGCCCAGTAGACACTCAAAGGCACCCATGCGGGGGGGACCAAAAACAAACAATAATGATAACAAGCACTTATTGCACAATCAATATGGGGGGGGCCAATAACAAACAATAATGATAACAAATACTGTATTGCACAATCAAATTTAAAGGGATTAGCAGCGATTTGCTAATCCAAAACATCGAAAAAATCATAAAAATCCATATTTTTATATTTTGTTACTGGCATCAAGGGCGGATCCAGGATTTGAAAAACGTCAAAATTACCGGGGGGCTGAAAGGCTAAACTTGTCCAAAATGGGCTGATTTTGCAAGGTTTTGCAGAATTACCGGGAGGCTCGCGCCCCCTCCGCCCCCTCCCTAGATCTGGGCATGGATATGCGAACATAACCTGCAAGAGTTTGGCTTGAAATCTGTGCATTAAAGACAAGGCAGAATGTTAACCTTTTTATCAGATTCTGTAATTTCTATACGTGCGTATCAAAATTCCGACTTGAGATCAAAAAAGCCTTTCCTGGTGAATATCACAGATTCTCAGTGTGATATTGTGCACCATGATCAATATAGTTTGACCACAAACACAAACATTATTGATCTTTGTTTAATCTGTGCTGGTGTAAACCAGAATCAGTTGTTTAGTGCAGATTTTGAAACGCCGTCGCTGTATGTCTATTTGCAGGCAGCCGGTATTACAAATTTCCTCAAATACTTCATTTTTTTTCACTATTTGGTGTTTTTTTCTATATTAAAGCAGTTATATGGAATTGTACACACTTATCCCCGATTTATAAGTTAAAAACATGCATTTCCACATTTTTTTTATTCTCTCGCATTATCGCTGCTAATCCCTTTAAAACATCAACATGAAGGAGGATAACTACAATAACCAAAAACAAAAATGGACAGAGTGCACCCTGGCAGGGATGACCAAATAGTGATTAATAATAATAAAAATCACTTTTACAGTGGCCAACTTATAAGTGCACCCAAAGAGCAACAAGGGTTAGGCATGCAGAGGGAAGAGATGTACTGGGCAAGCACATCTTTGATCCTAGGTCATATAGGATCGAGTGGGGAAATGTATGAAAAAGTCACAAAAGTCCAACATTTTGGCATATATCTTTCTTTTTTAAAGCTATTGTAGCCAAACCTGGGCAGTTTGGAGGAGGGTGTTAAGCCCTTACTACTCATGTCATTAATCATGTGCCATTGGTGCTATTTAGAGTCTTGTCTTGTCTGTCATTGGGTTGGAAAATATAAAAAGTCACCATTGCAAAAAAGGTCAACTTTTTATCTGATGCAAATAATGTCAATGATCATATTAGGCCGAAATTGTGTAAGGAGTGGGGCATATTTCCCCCTCCCTAAAACTAATACCATAGCGAGAATTCATTCTATCAAGCACCTAATTTGTGGTCTCTCCTGGCCTATCTACCATGCTTCCACTAGCAAGTTCAATAGGCAGAGCACCTTGTTCAATCTGTCATGCTTTTTTTTTGTTCGCATTTGCAAGAATTTGATTGGAGTTTTATACAGGGAAGATTATAACCACAAAGTAATTTAATCAAGGCTGTTGCCCTGAGTAGTACAACTACTGTACCTGGCCACAACAGGTATTTGTGGTTTTATACCTACTCTAGTAGGCTCCTGGATCCAGTGTGGACAACACACCACCAGGGAGTGCACAAATTTATTTACTTAATATTTATATAGACAGGTAGCCCCTTCAATGCTAAAGCACTGATTTTAAAGTGACAGGAGGAGATTTTTTTAGGATACAAATTTCTCTCAAATTTCACTAGATTGGTTGTAGACCACCTACCGAAAACGTTTTGAAGGTTTATTGGACAAACCAGGTGTAAAAGAAAACAGCAAACCTTGTTTTGAACTTGGCTGCTATCGTAATCGTTCCCCATAGAAAACCATGCTTTGACTTTCTGTCGTGCATGACAGAAACTACTAAATCATCATCTTATTACATAAAGACGGTGTATTCTGCTTATTCACTTCAGGTGTGATCTAATACATTGGTAAGCATTCTAAATATGTAAAAAACGGGGTTCGAGAAAAATTGGGGCGCTTTTTCCTGGAAATCTCATGTCTCTTTAAACCTGCAAGCATAATGTTCAAAATAATTGAGAATAAATGTCAATAATACTGTGAAAAATAAATAGCAAGTTCGTCGGTTCTTAGTAGACGGCCTTGATCAAGGCTACCATCGGCAGTGTACAGATTTTTGAGCTGCGAAGCAAGCTCCTACAAATCACCCGGAAACTCTGTTAGTTAGTGTGTTCGTTCGTTCGTCCGTTCGTTACGGTTTAAAATGATGCTCAGTTTACAGCTGTCCCCGTAATTTATTTCCAATACGCACGAACACGCTTATTTTCGCTGATTATCAATAATAAAAAACTATCGGGTTGGTGGACGCTGTTTCGGACCTACCAAGGTCAAAGTTCTATATAAAACGGTGGAAGAGAGGTGATTCCAGTCAACGGTTGGTGGAAAAGGCAGAATGGGCAGAATCGGCAGAAAAGTAGAATGGGCAGAATCGGCATATGCAGAAAAGGCAGAAAAGTAGAATGGACTGAATATGCAGAAGAGGCAGAAGAGCAGAATGGACATGACAAAAAGCAGAATGGGCAGAATCGGCATAATGGCAAAAGACGAAGAATAGCTGGGTAGCATAATAGCAAAATACGGCAGGGGTGGAAACACTTTGGTTTGGGTTCAACAAGATCTTGGCAGTTTTTAAATTTTTTCCCTTGTATATGGACCCCTGATTGTCAACAGGAAAAATGCATTGCACACGAAAATACATTCACTCCTTTAAACATAGCAACTAGATTTAGGTACAGTTGCGAGACATTGTCAAACAAACGATAGGTGGTATGGGGCTTAATTGGCAGCTACATGTTCAGAAAAAAGTACTGAGAATGAAGTAAAGATTATCTATATAATAAAAGAAAGATTCTCAACCTTGTTCCGGAGTGTTCTCAGAGATGGCTCTATCTCGAGTTCTGATTTTTTGTACATTGGTTGGGTATACCATGCCATGGTGCGTTTGGACATTCATTTTATCAAAACTATTCAGTTACAATGGAAATAACAGGAAAAACGGGTCGGTTGCTAGCTGAAGCGCGTCGCTGATGCATTATGGGTTAAGACTCACGTCACCGTGGCTGTGCGTGTGCTTACGTTATTACGCCGCCGCAGATTGCATGCTGTGACAGCGTACAAACGGCGCGTTGCTATAGGAGGATACGCGGTCATACCTGCATATTTTGTTGCGGGCCATCCTCGCAGAAAATATACGTATTTCACAGCTTTTCACTTCGGTTGTTACAAAATGTTGTGACTCGGGGGAGTCAAACTTCCGGAAAACGGGTATTTTAGCCCTATACGGGAATATGAAAAAAAAAAAAAAAAAAAAAAGTTATCACTGTGTGAGCATGTGTATTTCACTGGTCAGTGTGGTTGCGTGCGGTGTGTCAGTGATCACTTGTGTTTCAGTGATCGCTTCTGTTTCACTGATCGCTTTTGTTTCTGTGATCGCTTCTGTTTCAGTGGTCGCTTACTGAATGGAAAGAGAAGGGTCGCAAATTCGGATCGGTCTCGAACCATGGGCCTGAAGGTTGGGATACCACTCTACGACCCGAATTCATGCCCATATGAGTCTTCGTTTGATAACACAATCGCTCTATCCGGGGCTTGGTGCATTTTGCTCACTCAGTGCTGTGGGATTTTGTGAGATTGTGATTGTGGTCATAGCTATTAGTGTATGGAAAAAAGAGATTAGAAAGGTTACGAATACGGGATGTTGTGACTCGAAAGGGAGTCCTAAAACCTGTTAAGAATAAGGGCACGGAAACTGAAAGAATCTACTGGATATCCGCTTTAATAAAGTTTACATGGATAGGCACAGGCCTATACGCAGCTAGAAAAAAAAGTTCAATATGCCAAAATTGTCGTTAATCACTTATATGGATGTATATAGAAGATCAGTAAAGACCAATGTGCAAAAACTATTTATCACAGATTTATAGCTTTATATGGGTGTGTGACTATGTGTATTTCACTGGTCATGCTGGTGGTGTCGCCATTGTGTGCCACCTCTTCAGTGATCGCTTCTATTTCAGTGATCGGTTTCTGTTTTTTCCAGTGATCGTTCCATTCAGTGAGCGCTCGTTTTACTCAGCTAAGCGGGATGCCCGCGCAAAGCGCGCCTCCCGCTAGTTAAAAAAAAACAAAAATTAAAAACAAACAAACAAAGCAAACATTTTGCCATGTTAAACAAATTCAGGAAAAAAATACAACAATAAACAAAAACAAACACAAAATAACAGATTGCGGAAGAAGAAAAAAATCAATGAAACGCTTTTATCTTCTGCTAGTGCCTACCTGCTACTCTGCTGTTTCTGACTATACTAAAGGTCCGTTCATACTTCCACTGCACTTCATTGCTGTGCAGTAAATTTAAGGTCCGTTCATACTTCCACTGCAATGCAGTTGTAGTGCTGCTGCACTGCCTATATATCGACCACTTTCTGCTACAACTTGATGCAACCCATTGCAATGCAAGTTAAAACGATTTTAACTTTGTTGTAGTACTGCATTGCAGTATATCAAGGCAATGCAACGCACTGCACTACATTGCAGTGGAAGTATGAACGGACCTTAATCCTGCCCTTCAGTGGCGTAAATTCCTTTTTACATGGGGGGTTCATGAAAATTTATTAAGGAAATAGGGTTTACTGACACGATCCGTTACTAGTACATGTGCGCGCAAAACGCGCTAAAAATTGCCATTTAGAACATAAAATCGTAAATGTAATTGTAAGTAGAACAAAGTGCTCGCAAAGCGTGTCGTTTACCATTTTTAAACTATTAGGTAAAATATGAGATTATTTTGGTCAAACGGGCATTGACATTGGGGGGAGGGTGATAGTATTGACTACCCCCTCTCATCAAAATATATATATATATACCCCCGGATCAATGCCTATGCTGCCTTTCTGCCTGCCCATTCAGCTTTTCTGCTCATTCTGATTTTCTGCCCATTCAGTCTATTTTGCTTTTCTGCCCATTCTGTCCCTTCTGCTTCTCTGCTCAATCTGCTCATTCTGCCCATTTTGTTTTTCTGTTCATTCTGCTCGTTTTGCTCATTCTGCCCATGCTATTCTTTCTGCCCATTATGCGTTTCTGCCATTTACCCTAACTGAACGAGCAAGAATCAACCAATTGCACGCGGTAGTTTTTGACCACCACTCATGCTCCAGGAGCAGGTCTCCCTCACTAACCTCAAAGGGCAGCTATTATTTTTTCTTATCTTTCTTTGGACTTAATTTCTCCTTCTAACCTGAAAAAATAATGAAAATGTTATATATTTTAAAATAGGCAGTAGCGAGGTTCGAACCCGAGAGCCACTGTATCATGAGGTCAGCTACCTAACCACAAGACTAGCGGGGGGGGGGGACAAGGGTTCCGTTTGGGGAAGTGGCTTACGCCACTGAACAACTTGCAGGTATCCAAATTAATTATAAGGAAACTAGCAGGAAGTCTCAGGTACTTTGAAATAAATTCCCCTAAAAGGATAGCAAACAGAAACGACTCAGTTTCCCTGGGTTAGGCCTATAGGGGCTTATAACTTATGGGAATAGTAATATTTCTTTTATTGTCGTAGCTTGTTGTGGTGTGGTGTCGCTACTGCTATTGTGATCAGCAGCACTCAATATAATGAATAGCTCCGCTCTTGAACGGGTGCCACAACTTATGCTCCAGGAGCAGGAGTTGTTGTGTGGGTCAAACTCTATACTTGCCAACAAAATTACAATATTCACCAGTGATTCAACTTTGAGTCGGCCATATTGGATAGCGCCTACCGGAGTTTTCATAGCTGAAATTAGCCATCTTTTTTTGAAACAACATATTACTATTGATTGAAGACTTGATGAGGAACGAAAGCGGGTGATTCAGAGAGTAGTTCTGAGGATGACAAGATTTGGTGGATTCACACGCAAATACCCGTCTGTTTAGGCGAGGCCATATAACAGCACTGATACCTTACAGATCAGTGCCTTGCTACAGGAGCGCGTGAATTCGTAACTCTGAGACATGATTGCTTGATTACATTTAGCATGTTGCAAGAGTTAGAGCTTAGCAAATCATACAAAATAGGCCCTACAACGGTATTGGCATTACATAACCGGGGCAGCTTCAACGCATGATGAATTGGTTTGTAAATTACTGGTAATTGTTTCATGTACAATCAAAACAATCGATTCTTATCAATGCATGAAAACCTGTCTATAGCCTTGGTACGCGTTGTAGAGGTAAGTACGAACGACGAGCAACATGAAAATAAAATACCAGTATAAGTATTATGCAGCTGTACAGTGAAATGTAGACATGGTAGGTTTTTCTGAAAACATTTACTTTAATATTCAATGGGGGTCATGAGGCATTTGTTTAATACTTTGTGTACAGTATAAGTACTCCATGCATAAAAACCTTGCTACTTAGGAACTGTCCAGGTACTCCATTTATATTCCCACATGGGTAAGTGGGACACGTTATTTGGGTAATTATGCATTAGGGAGTGAAGGCTATCACGAAAAGAATATATAGTCATGGCTGTTAAATTGAACGTTGTTTTCAGAATACTTATATGACATAACACTAATCAAAATAATAGTATATTTTGCGCTCATAATTTTTCACGTACTTCGAATACAGCCGAAACTAACTTCTTATACGTTTACTGTACAGAAATTGCCTTATTTTATCTTTTTGGTCTACAATTCATATTTTCAGAAAATATGTATTTTATATATAATTTGTGTATTATAAGACCATTTATGTCTTGGAATTTAAATGTTTCTCAACCCATATATCACAAAATAACAATCCGTACCAGCTAATAGCCAGTCCCACTTACCCGAGTGAAATTTCATGTGGGGGGGGAAGTGGGACAGCAGGCAATAATTCCTTAGCTCATTTGTATATTAATTGGCAGAATTTGTTATAATTTTTTGCAACTTGCTTGAGAAAAAACTTTTATCATCGCCTTTTAAATGTAATAGACTTAACTGTTCTCTACTTTCAGTAAAAATATTGCATTTTTCGCAATTATTAAACACCCTAATAAGACATATGCGCAGAGTTTGGCACTAAAATTGCGGGTCAGTGTGACCTTTGACTTTTAAACACTTTCAAGATCGAAAAATCATTTTGAGTTTGAATGTAACGCAGAACATGTTTAGTAGATTTTGTTGTGGACAAACGGTCGTTGCAAAATTTGTTCTGATTGAGGGAATTATGTGTGGTGGTCCACTTACCCCGTGTCCCTTACCCGATTTTTTAATTTGTGCTTTTCTTTCATGCTCAGACCAATTTTGGAACTCACCCCTCCACCCAACCTCAATATAACATTGCTGTTCATTCATTCGCAGATTCGAGACATTCTCGTACTGTTTTAAACATGTCAGAAGACAACAAAAAGCAATGATGTGCATTGGTATATGAGTTGCTGATCAATGCTGTACAAGCATAATATTCACAGAAGTATAACTACGTTAATTGTTTGACCTTTCCCTATTTTGTAGCTGGTGAAGGAGCAGCTGGCTGACTTGGTTTCTCATGTTCACCACATGGGGGAGACACACCTACCTGAAAGACTTCCAGGTCATCAAAACCACAGAAACACTGCAAAAGAACCACCAGATATAGGTTGGCTTTGATCCTACACGACAAGCCTAGGCAGTTAATTCTATACTCGAAGTGAAGTGCAACCATTGATCTTTGGTCCAATGCAAATGCAACTGAACAAATGATTTTGAACTATTTGAAAAAAAAAATTGTAAAAATTGAAACTTTTACCGGTATCACCAGGAACTTTTTATTGTCATAGCATTTATACGGTACAATAAGTATAAATCAGAAAATGTAAAAAAAAAACTCATCACTGCAATGGGTTAAGGTACTTTGCCAGTGATAAGCTTAAGAAAGTGCCCTATAGTGGGCTGGCTATAAGAATTATAATTGCCCTTATAGATTAAAATTGACAATTTAAGGGACACCAAAAAATGAGGCTTCAGATGTTTGAATAGAACCAGGTTGCCAACAAAAATTTCGCCCTACCGCGGCAAAAGGAACGCGCCAAGGCGCGGCAAGGACCGCGCAAAGGCGCGGCAAATGGCAAAAGTAGCCCAATTTTTTCCTTTTTCGTTAAGAGTGTGATGAGGGCGCTCTTGTTACGAAAAAAATGCCTTGTAGTTCTGCTTTGAACTATTGTTTTTATTTTTTTTTTATGTGAGGGCGCTATTTTACGAAAAAAGACGAATACATGCAGAAATGTGTCCGTCTTTAGTCCTCGAATACCCGCGGCACTTAAATTAATTTACCCAAATCATTGTTATATTCGCTACAGAAAAGGATGCGTGCGGCGTGTCCTTTTAACTTACATCCTAACAGGTTTAATTGCCCCTAACGTTTTCACCCCAGTGTGAGCCGGGGGGGAATGAACCCTACCCTCGAACATGTACCACCATGACGGTCATTTTTGTTAGGATAATTATTTTTGTTCTACATGAGTGAGCACCTATTCCCCGTCGTGTAAGGAGAACATCTCCAGTTAGTAAAGGTTTTAATTGCCCTCTCACGTGTACCACCATGACGGTCATTTTGGTTTGGATAATTATTTGTTTGTTATACCTGAGTAGAGAAGCTCCTACTCCCCGTCGTGTACGGAGCACAAAGGCTGACAAAGCACACAGATCACGGGATGAAGTTGAGAGTTTGTTACTATTGTTGTCATCCCGAGCGAAAGTAAAGATCGAGAAGTAACCCCCTGTAGTGAATGCAGGTAAAGCATTTCAAGAAGAAAAGAAAGGAGCGCTAATCAATTAAGGACCTTTTAAAACTTTCTTGCGAGCTCGAAATAAATGTGTCAGAGGGATAAAGGATACCCGCGGGCCGCGGGTGCCGCGCCTTGGGTCTATGAAAAGTAGCCCAAGTTGGGGAAACCCGCGGCGGCCTTTATTTAGGCGCGGCAGGAATGTAAAAGTAGCCAAATTGTGGGGTAAACGCGGGTTGGCAACACTGAATAGATACTAGGTTTTGACTTCTACCAATCATATGGAAAAGTAGTACAGGATTTCTTTGATATGATCCTTCAAGTTAGTAGGTCTTGTACGGGAGGTCGGAGTTATTGCATCCCTCTGGAAAATTGCAACTTAATAATGCCCAGTACACATTATATAGATTCTATGTGTTTTTAAAGGCTAATGATCGTCATTTTTCTGTCATACTTGCGAAAATGGTTTTTACTGAAAAGTCCAACCCATAAAACGAATCCTATACTTAGCTTCACGAAAAAAAAATGAAATCAACGATGACAAATCAGGTCTTGGGAAAGGAAATTGAGCCAAAATGTGGGCGATAGAGCCAGATTCCTGTCAATTATGAGGGTATAGTTGTGTGCATGAGCGCCGTAGTCTCGTTGTAATGTTTACGTTCGTGCTCGGACATTGTGGAGTCAATAGGCGTGGTAGGACCCCATAGAGTGAGAATGAAGGACTAAATTGAATAAATAACCTTATTCTCAGCACAGTATAGGGATTTTGAAATGGCACGAAAGTGATTGTTCAAATGATTTTTCTTTTCAAATTTTTCTACGAAACTTAAAGGTTCGCAGACAAAATTGCTTTAAATGATGCTTCGTGCCGTATGTAAAAATTGAAATAATCATCCAGCGGTTGGAGGAATCAATCAGGCATAGTTAATGCCGATTTAGGGACTTTTTTCATAGAGCTCCACAGGAACCGGGCAACCTCCATTAATCCCAACTCTCGTATCGAAACATTCCAGGCGTCCTTCCCCCCCCCCCCCCCCCCCCCGGCGCTTGTTTACTGAACATTACTTTACATGTCTGAAATTGCCACAATTGTATAAAGTGCTCTAGGGCAGATTTTTTTTTTGGTTTATCAACCAGTAATTTCAATATCACTGATGTAGTTGAGACCGTTCAATAGACCAGCATGGTGAGATTGTGGCGTGGTGAATGCGCAGGATTAGAATTTTGGCAAGAATCGGAGAATCAATCTACACTGATTCTCGTAAAACTGATTTGCGTGTATTAATGTTGATTCTTGTAAACTTTAGAACTTAAAACAAAAGGCAAATATGTGATTCCTGCAAAAATTCATTTTTGGGAGTTAATCAAGACTGATTCCTCTTTCGCACACAACGACAAAATTATACTTGATGAGGATGTGGTTGGGTGACAGGGATATGGTCCAAGCACATATTTGAAGAGTGAAAATTAAAAAAAAAAAAAAATTGATTCGACCGAACCTACTTGAAAGGTTCCCCTCGCCCGTAAAAACGCGGGGTTTTTTTAGTTAGCGCCTTAGCCCTTGAAAATAACTCCAATATCCCTCTAAATTAAATTTCCTGTTTTATGTTGCTATTGCAAGCATAAGTGTATGATGGGGCATTTCGAAATCATCCTCTGGGTGGTGGTATGTGGTGGAAGCAGACAACTTCAGCAGAAAGGTGGTCTTGGGTCAAGACTTTTGTTCTGTTTTGTTAATTCCAATACACTTTTATTTCACAAAGGTTTCTACTACATCCTTTGATCCCAAATAATTTCATAACCGTTAAAAGATCAACAACACTGAAAAAATGAACATTGCAGGTTAGAGTTTGAAGAGGAGTGGAATCTACAAGCAATAATACAGTCATCAAAACATTTGACCTGGTTGACAAAAGAGTTCTGTTGTGTCAGGGCATGCTAATAAACATGATAGATTGTATTCCAATTTGACACATCCTGAATATGCTTCCTCACACAGAGCACCATTATACTAAAGCAAGTACATGATGATAACAAGAGATCAAGACATCCTTCCCAATCGAAGGGGTTAAGAAGAAGCAAGCACTGTGTGCCACAGATGGAATATGTAACAGTTGAGGAATTCAATAATGATACCAAGTAAGTGATCTGAGTAGTGTTTGATACAATGTAATATTCTGAACAAAAAGTTTGATTTTGTTTCATTTAGAAGAAAAAAGATGCAACAATTTCCAAAATGCAAAAGGTATTTTGAACGCAAAATCAAAAGTGATGAATTTTAACAGTTAATTTTGTCTATCACTATGAGGTGACAAACGATGGTGAAAGAAAAAAAATGCTCAATTCGAGAGTTGAGAGAACTGCACTTTTATAGCAAATGTTTTTATTGATTGCCAAGAGTTAAGTGGAAAATTTGCAAACAAAGCTGACAATAACACTCCTAGTGCCAGCTCTAAATGAGCCAGAACAAGCCATATCATTCAAAGTTAACTGAAACCAAAAAACCAAACAAGCAAACCCTTGTAAGAAAAACAAGTTTTAAAGCTAGGTGGTTCCACACCAGTTAAATAAACAGGGGAAACAGAGGTAAGTCCAGCCCCTGCTGCAAATGATGGTGGGTTTTTGGCGATCCTCGCCTAAGTATACCTAAATCAGAGGAATGGAGAGATCTGGGTTTCATCAGGTTGATATCAATATTTTAAATATAAAAATCTTTAGGAAATATCAAAAAAAAAAGGTGAATTGATATGTTATTTTGATCCAACAAACCAATTTTAACCGTTTTTTACAGGGAAACACGTGACTGAAAAAGTGCTATGACCTCGGTCCACGGTGCATGAAGGTGATTCACGTCCAGTAGATGAATTTTGGGA